>OZ023323.1:36837526-37047526 GCA_964007375.1 Ophion obscuratus
ATTAAAAAAAAGTCACGGACAACGATAAGTACTGCAATTACGGAAATTTTTGTTTTCAAAATTGATTATCGGACGAGTAGTATTGAGTTTTATTTGCACAAGTTTTTTGCAAAGCTTTTTACCAAACAATATCGGACTATTATAGCTAGAGTTATGACTCCAGCGGGGTCGTTTGGAGAAAAACGCGATTGAAAATTTTAGTAGATATACGTTAATCGTAGCGCTACCTACACTCACTAAATCGTCTTTAACTTGGTCAATTTACGATATTTGAACGTGACTTTTTTCACATATTTCTTGAATATGTATTCTCTAAGATGCAAAAAAATCGACTTTTTTCGACCCGTTACAGTGGCCTTAAGGGGTAAGGCCACTGTAACGGCCCAAAAAAAAGGTTTTTTCACTAATTTTTTGCTCCCGAAATTGAAGGTATTTGAAAAAAACTTTTAATGGTGTTATCGGGCATACATTAAACTTTATTATAAAATTTTTTTACAGTAAAAAAAAACAAAATGGCGGTTCCACAGCTATCTTCCCGGGACATGTTTTGCTTCCAGGGCTCCGCGGCACGCAGCACCACTGGTGCACTTTTGAATCTAGAACAAAAAAAAACCATTAATCTAGAGGGCTATAGCTAGAGAATGTCGATCGGATTTTAAAAAGTATCAATTTTTGTGGATTTGGCGTGCGTTTGAAAAAAAAAATTGATTTTTGACGGAAAAAACGGCAAGTTTTTTGTTAATAAAAAATCAATAAATAAAGTTCTTGAAAATTCCGATCGACATTCTCAAGATAATGTAAATGTTCACATATGGTTAAAATTTCAAGTAAAAAAAATGAAAATTGTTCGAATTATGCTGCGTGCCATTTTGAAAAACCATGTTTCGAGAAAAACGCGTTTAAAGTTTTGCGAATAGTTTTTCATTGGAAAAAATTTAAAAAAGACGTCGCACAGGACCTTTTTTTCTTATTCTAGAGGGTTTAAACTATTTTTTAAGCCAATAAAAAAAAATCGATTTTTCAAAAAATTTACAGTGGCCTTACCCCTTAATCGAGTGTTAAATCTCTCTCTCTCTCTCTCTCTCTCTCTCTCTCTCTCTCTCTCCCCCTCTCGAATGGCATGAAAGATACATGCACTTCGAAGCCGAAGACTGTATGCCAAAGCGACTAAAAAAGAAAAGATTGCCGAGATTGCGCGCCAGGAAAATACAAAGACCTGTCACGCTATTGCGAGATCGCATTCTCAGCCTCTGCATTGCTGCAAGAGAAACGTCACAGATGCGTGGTACCGAATGAAACGAATCGAGAAACGAAAAATCGAAATACACCACCTGACACAAAACTATTAAATATAAATATCTTCAAGCTTGCACCGTTGTGATGCAACGAAAATACTGTTTTTTTTTTCAAATTTTTTTTTCATCAGAGCGGGGTTGCAGATTTCTCATAACCATCCTAAAAAAGGTTGAGTATTTCCGTAGGCTAATATGCTGAAAAAAATGTCGGGCTACTGAACTTTCATTGCATTCGAGCGATGCAAACTTCAATGTCGTTAATACATCGATAAAGGCATCGGGAAAACGATAGTTGAGATACATGACGTTGAAATTCGCATCGTTGGAATACAACGAAAATTAATTTTGTTCAATTGCTATATTTTTTGCTTGGTGATTGGAGGCTGGAAAAATCGCTCAAACTTATTCTTTTTAGAAGTTAACGACTTCAATACGCAAGAAAAAAGCTTTGGACAGTGATGAAAATGGAGAAATAAAAAACTAAGACAGAAAAAAGATCGTTGCGTTCCAACGCTCATTGAGTCAAAGTCATTGATATACACCGTCAGCAAGTAGCCTGCTATACGAGTTATACGTGTAACTATATATAGGTTTGGAATAAAAAAATAAGAGAAAGAAAAATTCGCCTACGCTGGATAGAGGTGTTTTGCGGATGAATTTTGTGTATGTGGGTCGTGTGAGAGATCGGGCACACGAGGATGCTTCTGCGTCCCGTATGGACCCTGACCAGCGCAACTCGCCGGCCACTGCAACTCTCGCTGCTCGACCGTCTGCCATATGTCACGCTGTATGAGTGATTTTCAAGACTCCACTCCGAGGACTGTTTTCATATTGGGCCAACGTCGTCCAAATTCCTCTCGGATGTACCTTTCGGTGACACACTTATTCCCGGCTACTATTTTAACACACATGGTCAATTTGACCCGGATGGTACTTCATGTACCCGCCATTAACGACTCTTCGGTTGGTTTTTATCATTTTCCATCAGGAATACACTTTTAGCTCGATATGCCTGCATAGTTAAAGTGGAAAACAATAAAATAAAATTGTGGATCATCAATGAAATTTTTCAATGATGGAACAGTGAGCGTTTGATTTAACGGCTTAAATACAGTAAATGGGTAAGTAAGTAAATAAAGTAAAGACAACGGCCCCATTTGAAATTGTTGAAAATATCGATTTTTTGTTTTCGACGGATTGTCAAAATGTAATATTTAAAAAATATTCTATAAAAATGTCAAGTTGATTCGTTCAAAATTGAGGGCGATGTAGCGTTTTTAGGTAGATTTCACGAACCGGCGAACGGTAAACGATTTTTTTTGTAAAATACTTTTTCAGAATCGGTGACCACGATATCTCAAAATTCCTGGACCTACCAATTTCAAATTTTTCAAGCTTCTTTTACATATCAAAAAGCAGTGTATCAACGAAAATCGAGGGTTTTTTCAGCCAAAATCGATACTTTCACTTTGTAATGCGGGCATTTTTTCAGAAATCAATATTTGATTAAATCCTTCTTCCGAGCACTGGATGATTTCATGCAAAAACTAAATGCATTTGATTTGTTTTATTCCATTCACACCACACACCATTCTATCTACCACATTTATCAATAATTTTCAATGCAACAATTGTAAAAGATACTCAAAACCGTACTCTTCGACCTAAAGAAAAACGGAAAATTGACGAAAATTGCTCTTTTCCCGGCCTCGATGTAAAGGTCACTTCAACAACCGTCCAAGCACCCGAAACCGAATACGCCTTGAGAGGAATTCCAAGTACTGTCCCCATTATATATCAAGATCAGCTGATAGTCGACTAATAAATATAACGGCTTCGAAATAACCTTTTCACGTATATATCTATTTATACACAAGAGAGCGTCGTTACTACCATTACGCTCGAAGATTCCGCGATCCAAGAACGTTGGCATCTTCGACCACTTCCGTAAACGGGCTCTCTTCTTACCTCATCGCACGATCATCTCTTTTGATCGCGTCAGCGTGAATCCCGTCACGTTTTCGAAGGAATCTCATCCGGGCGCCCATACAGCACAACAGGTTTTTCGGCCGCCCAATTTTCCTCAAAAAAAAAAAAAAACAATACACCTCGCGGTAGCTCAAAGAGGCAACGCGTGCGAACTATTGTAGAATTCTTTTAGAGAGCTCGATGTGGGTAGGAAAAAATAAGATTGTTTTTACTCGAATGAGTTCCAATTGGACGTTCAACTTTCGTTGTCTTTCAGCCGTGATGTAAATGTTCATTGAGTCCAGCGATGACCGAGCTGCCGAGTGCCCCTTTATTTTGGATCATAAAAATCTTCCGGATCGAAAATTACGCGAGGCAAACCCGACGACCGTAGAAACGAAAACAATGGGGGGTTGGAAAAACCCATTCGAGAAAAATCTTTTTCGGTTGCACGTCCTTACGGACTTGGCTATTTCGTCGGGAGAGATATAATTTTTACTTTTCTCTGACAAAAAAGACGCGTGACAATTTGGCGACTGAATGAGGAGCGAATTTTCCATGCGACGGGTTTTTTTTGTCTCGAAATGTTAACCCGACGTATCCAGTCGGGCGACTCACTGGCGTCAGATGTCTTCCTCCGTCCTCCCATCTCTCGCTCCCTCTCTGGGTATCGATGTTCCAGCGAGAGGAGCGCGAGGAAAGGGTTGGCCTGAAAGAGGCTGCGCGCTCTCGCGAAGACCTCGCGCGGGGATATAAAAAAGTGAGAGAGAGAGAGAGAGAGAGAGAGAGAGAGAGAGAGAGGAAGAGAGAGGTCGTTCATCGAACTCTCGGTAGAGGCAAGAGCAGGAAACTGGTCCTGGTTCTCCTGGAGTCTCGTTGCACAGCTTCGTAAAGATTCTCGAGATCGACGCGAGGTATAACTGCTCTCTCGATCTAAAAATAGAATCCGTGTCTTCTTCGCCGTTCTCTCTCTCTCTCTCTCTCTCTCTCTCTCTCTCTCTTTTTTTTCTTTCATTATCGTAATCATCATTATTTTTTATTATTATTTCCCGTGTGGAATAATCCCACCACCCCCCCTGCCAATTACA
Source organism: Ophion obscuratus (assembly GCA_964007375.1). Lineage (NCBI taxonomy): Eukaryota > Metazoa > Arthropoda > Insecta > Hymenoptera > Ichneumonidae > Ophion > Ophion obscuratus. The sequence continues at coordinate 36,841,878 of OZ023323.1, forward strand.
CGTGGCAATAAACGATCCGAATATTTCTCGGACTCGCGCACATCTATCGAGCGAGTATAATGGCCGCCTTGATTACCCGAGGCAAATGAGGAAGACTCTTTTATGAATTATATATCTCCTGAATCAATTATCTCGCGTAATTATTGGCGTTGTTATAGCTCTCTTCGCCCCGAATACCCTCCGCGATTTCGAATCGACCATTTTTCACACGTGCTCGATTATGTTCGTTCTCTCGCCACTTTGAGCTTTCGTCATCGTCGAATTTAACATGACTTGAATGTACCCGTTCTCCTTCCTCTTCGTCTTTCCATTTTTTTAAAGACGGAATTATCGCCGCGCGTAAATATTATTTGCTGCACTTTTGTTCTGTTCTTACGACGTCTCCATAATGCGGCAGGGCAGAGAGCCCTGCTGATCCCAGCTTTGCCGATTTTGGGCTCGTGTCGTTTCAAAGATTTTCTACGTGTTCTAGAAAATGGATTTTCTACCTACCTTGATACTGAGGATCACATCACTGAAACAAAAAATATACATATTTAGTCGGACATCGCTTGAAGCCAGTGAAATCATGAGAGAGCCATGATTGATGGGTTACATTGAGTACCTGCCGAAGAGCTTCCTTGTAAATGGCGAAGCGCATTACGGCCGACTGTCCTTTTAAAAAGGAGATAGGACATAGGAGGAAAAAGTTCAGGAATATTTGGAAACGTTTATATTTCACTTAGCGAAGATTTAAGAAAAAGGCGTCCACTTTTTTCGAGGCTATTTCGCTCAGGTGGGAGAAGAAGATTTCCCGAAGCGATGAATGCCCGAGCATCCGATCCTGAAACCCTATCCACTGAATGTCAGCCTGAATAAAGAGACACAGCTCGATGGGCGGTTGGGTTTCGGCTCCGGCGGCGCTTCGAGTTTAGCAGCTTCGTGCATGGCCGATACTCGGAGCGGTGACCGCTTGGTCGTGCACCGGCTGGCGCATTAACCAGTCAGCGAAAGGCCGAGACAATTCTGAGATCTTGGTGTAGATACTTGCGATAAACTTCTGTGTCACCAGAGACTCGGAAGAATATGGGCCGTCTATACCGGTACGGGTTTTTCACAGCTTTCCCATGCCCTCGTCCAACGCGGTATAGTGGAGCTTGAGGGGTTACGCCTTGTTGTCAAAGCCGAAAAATCGCTTCTTTCGAAACTAAGATTTTTTGACAGTAAATCATCTTATAAATGTTTGCCGAAAATTTCAAGGTGATCGGATGAAAGTTTACAGACTTATAGGCTCTTATGTTGTCGTTCAAAACTTTAAGCGCTTTTTTTTCTCGAAAGTACGTTTTCAAAGTCGGTGAGCAAAATATCTCAAAAACTACCCCATCGATCTTTCTAAAATGTCCAAGGCTATGTCTAGATGTAAAAATATAGCATTTGATCGAAGGATTTTTTCCGATGTACACTTTCGATTTGACGAACGAAGAATGCCCATCTTTTTTCGCAAAAATCAAGACACTTTGGACACGTGCATTTTATTTAAATTTCATATTTCATAAATTCCTAGGATTAATGAGAGGATAAACTGATGTACTAATTTTTTGATATTGGTTAACTTGATTCAGAAGAGCATTGCTCACCGCAAAAGACGTTTTCTAGAGGCGCTTCCCGGACATCGGCTGTAAATCGATTATAATTAAATATTTTTACACAAAAAAATTACAGAGTGTTCTTCAGACGATATTTTTTCATAAACCTATTTTTTTGTAGAACCTTATCATCACGATTTTTTTACAAAAAAATTAGCTGTTTTCGAGTATTACAACTACCGAAATGCGGGTGAGGAGTGATAGGAAAGGCTCCAATTGAGAAGGGTAATACGTAAAAACCTGCAATTGTATACGTTGGAATTCAGGAATAACAAAATAAATATATATATACATTTTTTCTTCCTCTCTTTTCGGATTATTTACATGTTCAAGTCTACATTTCTCACAAGCTACTTGGCTGTGTTTTATTGAATATTCATGGTCGTTCGTGCCCTCATACTCGAGTAGAGTTTTTCTCGTTATTACGACAAGTTCTTGTTTCTGAAACGAGTCTTCGAGAATTTAATAAAATTGTTCCTCGCTACCGTATCGCCTCTTTTAGCCCCTTAACACAAACGCTTCTAAAGCCACGGTATTTTTCTGTTTGACGTTTTTCTCGGGGTGTACAGTATAGGAACGAGTGAGCGACGCAAGTCTGCATGCGCTTCTGTCTGTCTCTCTCGCTGAGTGTCTCCGTGCAAGAAGATGACCTTGCCAAGGCTGATTCTCTTTTTCTCGCATCAGTCACACTCGTGCTTCAATGTGTGCACTCCAGCATCGTCTCTCTCTCTCTCTCTCTCTCTCTCTCTCTCTCTCTCGCTCTCTTGGGCGGTACACGGTCCTCTCGCTCGAACGTATCAATTTTTTGTGCTCGCCCTGCTCGCGCAGGCTCGAACAGAGTTCCCTTTCGCTCGAGCGGTGCGGGTCCCCTGGCGACGAACGGGGACGCACTCCATGACTCAGACCTGGCTCGACCGTGCGCGCCAATCTTAATTTCCTTAATCACCTCCCGAATGGAAAGAAGAAGGGGGAAGTAAAATGCGGAAAAAACGACCCCTGGCGGATTTGATTCGCGGAAGGGGAATTCGTCGTCGAGTCCTGGCGTCTCTCTCTCTTCGTAGGTGAGGAATTTTCAGAAAAAGAAGCACGTGCGAGCTGTAAATCGCCCCCGGGGGCTCGAGGAAATTGGGCGAGCTGGCGATCGTAGGAGCAAACATTTTTTGCGCGCACTTGTGTCGCGTTCACGCGTCCCTTTTACGGATATGGGAGCGCGACAGAGTCCCCCTGATCCTCGGCCATTGATTTTTAATTCCTTTTCATACGAGGAATAAAAACAACCTAAATGAAATAAATAAGAGAAACGCGTGACTCGCTTGGGGATTATATAATTTATGCACCTTTTGTATACATAACGCACGCACGCTTGTATGCAGGACGTTACTGACGAAGCGAACGGTGCTACGACCATCGGGATTAATATTTGGGGGCTTTTGGCTCGGTTGAGGGTACAAGGTCAACATAACGAGGGCAAATCACTATATATTTTTTTCAAATTTTTTTAATTTATTTTTTAACTATTCATCTATGTATTTTTACCTCCGAATTCACCATTACCCCCGAAACCCTCGATTTCTATTGAAAATCGTTCAATCAGTATAGAAACGTGTTTTTTCCGCTTACACGGCTTAATTTTAGACATTCGGAAAGACTTGTCGATATTTGTAATCGGCGGAAAATGTCGTATCAGACAGACCCGTGAAACCGTTTAAAAATCGAAAAAAAGTTGCGACCGCTTCGGATTCTTTTTAAAAATTGCCAAAATTCAGAAATTTTATATAGCGGTCCCATTTGAGTAACGGATCTTGGGGGGAAGGGGGGGGGGCTTAGAGAATCGCGTTGGATTTATCCCGATATTTTTATTATTTTTCTTGGCAAGTCCACTTGAAAAAAATCATCGGAGCTCTATAAGCCAAACGGCATTTGAAAAAGTAAACGATAATGAAGAAAATAAGCATAGAATGGAGCTGCGAATCCTAAGGGGTAATAAATGATCGATCATTCAGTGAAGACACTCATTTTTGGCCAAGTTGCAAACAAATCACCGATTAAAAATATTTCTTTTACAAGTCCCTATTGATGTTTTTTTTACCTCCTAAATACGACTTCGCCACTTATTTGCCCCAACACTCTTGGTTTTTATTAAAAATCGTCATATGTGTATGGGGTCATTTTGAGCGTTCGACGAAAGGTGGAAAAGTTGATGGCGCTGCTCCGAATACGTAGGAACGTGTACGTGTAAAATAACAAAATAGACTTTTACGCTCACGATTCTCGGAAAATCGATTAAGAAATCACAAATCGCGCGGGAGAACCCCCCATAGTGATTGAGAGAAAGAAGATTCCGACGAGCACATGCTGATGAGACCGGAGAGTTGCGCAATTAGGCGAATTAACGACCGAATCAAATTGATTCGTCCTTTTTATACTCGTGTGTGTATATATATATATATATATATATATATATATATATATATACTTGCCGTGCATACTCACCGTGTCACGCTCGTCATCGTTTATTGCGCTCGTTTGCGGATCCTGAAAATGAGCTTCGTACGTAATCTTTAGCGCCGCATTGCTCATAATTGCATATCGACATTGAGATCGTTTTATATTTGGCAGCAAAGTAGAAGAGCGTTCCGCCCCGCTCTGGAGTACGAAATTGGCCAAAGGATCCTTTGGGAATTGGCGTCGTCCTTCTGCATGACGAAGCAAAAGCATCTCATATATACACACATGCATACCACACAAGAGTGAACGGACACCGAGCAGTGGAGAGAAGCAAAATCCACGCCGGCAAGTCTGAGCATCGAGACAATGAAAGCCCGGGGAGAATATTCGGCCATGCGATTCGAAAACGGTCTCTCCATAGACAATTGTCCCCATACTCAATATTGCGATTTTCTATAGTAAATTTTGATCAAACATCTTGAAATTTGGCGTGTCAACTTATTTTTAGTTCCTTGATGAAACTCTGTAAAAAAAAGATAGCACTCACAAAAAATGGAGGTCACTTCGAAATTTCCGAAGCGCCTCCAGCCGGATGAACCTCGTGGCCACCGCTCGATGACACCCTTCGAGCTATGCAACTTTTGGAGGAAATGTTTTCTCCCAATTCTGATAGGTTGAAAAATATTTCTACTCGTAATCATTGTTGCTTTACCCTCTATAAAAAATATATATATATATATTATATATATTTAGTGGAGAGGCACCATATATCGGATACTTTTGTTTGTAAATGTTTAAAAAGTTAACAATTGCGAAGGCCTTCAAATTTCACGATTTGCATTTGCAAAGCGTGAAATTGCATTGCACTTAACTATTTTGACTTATATTATGTTTTACCAAAAATAACAGAAATCATGATTTTCAAAGAGGTTGCCGATAATCGGATCTCCGATATAAGGAACCAAACTCCATTTTTCTTATATCTGATATCAGGGGACTATTTTCATACAAAATAAAACAAAATATTTATTGTTTTAACTTTGTCATTATTATCAAACAATCAGTCTTTATGATTTAATCTTTGATCGGGTAGGTACATTTTGGTACAAACGAATATACAGTATTAGCCTCTATTAAGCATCCGATGTTAAGACTTAACATGGCCGAATATGAAAAGTAATATTTTTGTACGTATTGCTATTTCTGTGAACACTGTATATTTATTAAGTAAAGTGAATGTTATAGTTCATTTAAAAAAAAAAACCGAAATCACTCGGACCTCAATGAATACCATAAGAACAATCTTTTCAACACAACAAATATTTATTTACGACGGCGAAAAGTAACATTAATTCACTGTTGTGGCATTTTTTCTTGCTAGGCAATCAAAAGTAGTTGTAGTGGTGACGTCTTACGACTAGTTATTAGGGTATAAAATCAAAGACAGTTGTCGCTATAGAAAAACAAGAGAACGTCCACTATACGATATTAAGGGGTAAGGCCACTGTAACGGCCCAAAAAAAAGGTTTTTTCACTAATTTTTTGCTCCCGAAATTGAAGGTATTTGAAAAAAAACTTTTAATGGTATTATCGGGCATACATTAAACTTTATTATAAAATTTTTTTACAGTAAAAAAAACAAAATGGCGGTTCCACAGCTATCGTCCCGGGACATGTTTTGCTTCCAGGGCTCCGCGGCACGCAGCACCACTGGTGCACTTTTGAATCTAGAACAAAAAAAAAACCATTAATCTAGAGGGCTATAGCTAAAGAATGTCGATCGGATTTTAAAAAGTATCAATTTTTGTGGATTTGGCGTGCGTTTGAAAAAAAAAATTGATTTTTGACGAAAAAAACGGCAAGTTTTTTGTTAATAAAAAATCAATAAATAAAGTTCTTGAAAATTCCGATCGACATTCTCAAGATAATGTAAATGTTCACATCTGGTTAAAATTTCAAGTAAAAAAAATGAAAATTGTTCGAGTTATGCTGCGTGCCATTTTGAAAAACCATGTTTCGAGAAAAACGCGTTTAAAGTTTTGCGAATAGTTTTTTATTGGAAAAAATTTAAAAAAGACGTCGCACAGGACCTTTTTTTCTTATTCTAGAGGGTTTAAACTATTTTTTAAGCCAATAAAAAAAATCGATTTTTCAAAAAATTTACAGTGGCCTTACCCCTTAAGCAACTATCCGATGTACAGTGCTACTCCTCTCTCTCTCTCTCTCTCTCTCTCTCTATATATATATATATATATATATATATATATATATATATATATATATATATATATATATATATATATATATATATAATACACACGAAATTAGCATTTCTGTACATGTATTTCCCTACGCGCGCGCACGTGTGTGTGCGTAGAGAAATACATGTCTAGTATATACACGTATAGAGGAGAGCCCAGAAACTGAAACCTCAAACGTGTTCTGTGGAATGTTGCTCTCCAAGAAGGGAAGAGAGATAAAGGGAGGAGAGATAAAGAGGGACAGAGATGCTGCATTCGTAAGGTTGTTTGCAGTTAAATCCTGCAGTGTGGAACTTGGACAGGGTAAAGAGCAGCGTTATATAGAACCGGCATTGAGCCTCTCTCTCTCTCTCTCTTTCTCTCTCACTCTCCCGCTCTCTGTCTCGGTATAAGGTAATAAGAATAAACCACGCGGCAATAGTTGTCGCCTCGTTCGTGCGACAAGAGGCAAGGGGGAAAGGGACGAAGAATAAGGAAAGAAAAGAGAAGAGAAAGAAAATGGATAATCTTCAAAGAGGCATGAAGATTTATTCCGCGAATTGAGGCTCTCCCCGGGGTACGTGGCGTCCAGTGGAAAAAGTCAAGTGCGAGGTAAGAAAATTGTTGCTCCGCGTGTCCGCGCGCGCGCGCGACGGGTCCAGAGTGCGGGGGTTAAAAAACCTCTCGAGACGTCTGCGCCCGATTCCTACTCGGCTAAATATAGACGCGCGAGTCTCGAGGAAAAAAAACGAATGAGAAAGAGGAACGGAAAAACTCGTTCCCCTCCGTAGGATTCTCGCTAATTTTGTACTCACGCGAACGGTCAAGGGCCCTCCCCCCCCCCCCCCAGACTCTTTTCTCTTTTCTTTCTCCCGATCATCCGCCTCCGTCGATTATCGCATTGGGGAGAAACTCGCTCGCGGTTACGACAGTGAGGGAATGTTACATCGCGCGGTCTCCTCGGGGACGAGGGGGAAGAAATATCTATCGCCGCCCATACGACGATTATTAGCCGTAATAATTCCTCCAAAGACTTCGAGTCATGGCAACTACTTTGGATAAACTTGCCACTGAACCACCGAGTAGCTGAATTACGCGCCCTCTTTTTCCTTTTCTTTCTCGTTCGGTACGCAGTTCTTTTTATGGGGGTTTTTTCAATGGCGTTTTTTTTTTCCTTTCGCCATTTTTGTTTTGCTTCGAGATCCTTTTTTCGCTGCCTCGCAACCGTCTCCACTTTGCGAAACTCCCGCGACGGGTTCACGTGTCTCGTAGTGATCTCGAGACAGGGAGAAAGATTCATAACCGCAAGGGTCCGAAAGATCGAGAACGAAATTTAAATATTCGTCTTTGGGAGACGTGAGAATCCGAAGTTCGTCCCTTCGTCCCATTGTTGGAGCCTGCTCGGGGATTCTCGTTCCCCCAGGTCGTAAAGGTATCAAGCGATTCTCCGCTGGACAGTGCGAGAAAAACAAATGCGCAGCCAGGCGGGAGGAAGTCTCGCTGTAAAATTTGTCGCCGCTTTTTTTTTGTCTCCGAGGCTCCGACTCCGTACGCCCTTCACGATCGACTTTGCTGTCACTGTTTTTAGTTAATTCAACGTATCCTTGAGTTTATTCCAATATTCAATGGAGCGGTGCGCTGGTCGATCGGTCCTCAGCTGTACGTGTGCATGGTGAGGGCACAGTGAAATTGCGCCCTCGTGCAAAGGGCACGCTGTGTCGCACAATGCGGACACGCTCGGTAGATTATTGAAAACTGCAGTCGAATGCAGTTCACTGCTTTTCAAGGGCTACTGTGACGACCCGAAAATCAGGGTCAGTTGAACAAAAATTTACTTTCGAGTAATAAGTGAAATGATTGAAAAATTGTTTACACATTCACTTGTGTGTACATTAACAAATTTGTGTAACAAATTTCATTAAAATATAGTAATGATTAAAGAACTTATGAATAATGTCGTGAAGGACTTTTGAACGTGAGGGGCTCAACGGTGTACTTGATTTTGGTCACCCGGTTGACTTGAAACAAAGCAAAAACGAGTATTTTTGTGTTATTGTGTTCCATTCATCGAAATAAAAAATTCTGATTTTTTTTCTCGATTTTTCGAGAAAAAATGGCATCATTATTGTTAATAACTAATGAAAAAATTTTTAAGAGAAACATCTGTCAAGACTAAATTACTATTACACTGAATAAGTGTACCTAATTTCAAGACAATCCGTTCGTTGGATGTCGAGAAAGCGTGTACACCGTTTAAAAACAACATATTTTCAAGAAAAACGCGTTTCAAGTTTTACTTGCAGTTCATTCATTGTAATCATAAGTTTACCTTCAATCTGGGATTCCTGCTACCATTTTTACAGTAGTCACAACCCCTTAAGACCCGCTAAAAGTACCTACTTTTAAGAGGTTTCTCACAATTCTACCTCCAAATCGTTTTACTTCGCCAAAAGCCATTTCGCATAGTTATTAGATCGAAGATCGTCGGTACTCCAAACATGGACGACAAATGTACAAATTGGACATTTTTTTAAATTATTATTTTTTTTAAATTATTCAGGTCGTAAATTTTTATCAAGAATACGTAAGAAAGATTGAGCGATTTTCGCAGCCTAAATCGGCGAAAGAAAAATTAAGTAATTGAAGCGAATGAATTTTCGTTGCATTGCAACGATGGAATCTTCAACGTCGTTAGAAGTTTCGATAAGACGCGAGGTCACGCGTGCTCATCATCGACGCGATCTATGAATGAATGACGAACGTAACGCACATCCATGCAGCCTATACATATTGAAGTCGAGAGACTTGAATGCGCGCACAGGAGAACAGATAATGCCTATCCTAAACGTGCTTAACGGTGGCTTCCCGAACAGCCCCCTCACTTCCTGATGCTCGCTAATTTGCGCAACTTTTGTATTTTCGAGTCACTCGGACAATCGGTGAGTGGCACGAATGCAACAGATACACCATACGCAACGAATATCAGTCGCATAATACGGTTGACGCAGCTCGGCTTACGTCATTCGAGCTTCGACTCAGCGCTCATTAAATGTCTCGCCTAATTACTCCTTAGTTGTGTGTTCGCGTGTGTGTGTGTGTGTGGTTGGTGAATATATGTATATCGTCATATCCTGACTTCGGGGAAAAAAAGTAACCTTGGTCGGATTTTATTCCACTTTTTTTTAACGTTTTTCCATTTATTTTTTTCGTCTGCCCTCTTAAGGTACGGTGAGAAACAACGGCGAGCCGATAGTCAGGAAATCAGCGGAATTCAATTGCTCTCGGCTACTGCTTATCAGCTGAAGAAACCTTATCAACAGCTACTCATACCGATCACCGTATGGATCGGCATGGAGCAAGCTTTCATCGGCGCCGACTTCACCCAGGTGAGAAACAAAAAGATATCGAAGAGATGGAAGAAAAAGTCGTCTTTGTACTTTTGATCGTTATCTTACGCGCCAATAAATCGTCCGGCGTTATTTTTTTTTTTTATATTTAGGACATCGTTTGTTTATTTTGAAACAGATGTACCATAGATTTTAGAAAAGGAAGTCTAGCGGAGCGAGATTCAAGGAAATCATTTCTAAAATTTATTAAAAACACTTTTATGCACCTTCAATACATGTTTATCCGATTTTTCTTACGACGATTCGCAGCTTTTTGTAAGGAAAGTTTGAGATTTCCTGTTTAATTTTTATTTATAAATGGAAGATTTTAAAGAAAAATAAAGATTTTTCTCAAAACGATAAATTATACGAACGATAAAGTTTATACAGGTATACTTTGATCAGAGTGAAATTAACGATTTTTATGTCTTAACGTTTATCAAAAAGTTAAGAAGTTTTCATGAAACGTTGTGATTTTCCATTTAATTTTTGTTTTAAAAAACAAGATTTTTTTAAACATTCGGGATTAAAAAAAATTCACGATGTTTATTTAATTTTTATTTTAAAAGTTAAGATTTTCGAGACAATCTAAGTTTTTTTTTTTCAAACGATACATTGTACTTGGATACCAGTTATCAGAGTGAAAAATTGCATTCTAGTACAATTTGTCGTCTTAAGAAAAGTTTTACATTTAAAAATAAAACATAAATGAAAAATCTTGAACTTTCTTAAAACTAATAAATTCAAAAATAAAAATAAAATGAACAATCTCAAATTTTCGTAGAAAAAACACCGAATTGTTTTAAGAAAAATCGGCCGACTTGTAAAAAAATATCCTTTATTCAACTTTGATCTAACTATGCCCGATAAACTTTTTTACTCGCTGCTATTAATTCATATGTGCAATTTTCTAAATACTTCAGGAATATTCCATAAATCACTTTAGTCGATAAATAAATACTCAAATATTTATTCGACTCAAGTTACTTCGGAATTAACAATTCAATGAAACATTTATTTTTAAATGATGAAATCTACTCTATTATTTATTTCAATAATACCGATGTACCACATTCAGTCGATCCAAGCAAGTTCTCCCAGTTTCCCCTTTTCTCCAGAAACGCGCCGTTGCTAACCAAAAGTCGCGTATTCTCCGATTTTCCAAATGTCATTTTTGCAACTTTTTCTGCTCCATCGGTGAATTATCATACCAAAAAACGACGCGTAGAACGAGGCGAGAGTGGTCTTGAAAAACAAAAAATAATGATTGAGCTGAGCTGAAGGTCAAGCCAGGCCGACACTATTTTTCGTACAGCCCGGTGCCCGCGTGTACAACACGTTGATCCTTCTCCTGGATCATCTCCCTCTCGTTGTATCGTCTTCGCAAATCACGCTCCACGTGTACACGCCGTTATTACGCAGCGGTTATTCCCTTCCATACTCGCGCACTTATTCCAGCGATGTAAAAAAAAAAACAAAAAAACAAACGAGAAGAGTTGAGAAAATTATGGTAAAAAAAATGTATACGCGGTCAACTCACCTTGCGGACCTTGAGAAGATTCAAGGCCGCCATTACGGTAGAAACATCGCTGATAATCGTCCAAATGAGATAATGTCCGATCAACGCGTGCCAGATCTTTGAAATCGAAGGAAAAACTTCAATTCGCGTGTACACTAGCGGCAAAATGTCTGCACACGATTATTTGCAATTTTTCGACTTGAAGTAGACGAAACAAAATTTCTAAAATATAAAGATTTCGAGGACAACTCGTTCTCGGTCAGGAGTAGGCATCAATGGAGTTTCTGTGATAAATGGAATTTTTGTTTACTTTTCTAATCTGTCCAACTTTTCAATGGAACTTTTCCCCCCGAATGTTTTATTTCCAGCTCCTCGAGTTACAGGGCATTTTCCAAAAACTGCGATACTTTCCAAAAGACTGAATGAGATTTCGGAATGAATCTAAAAAAATGTTTAACTTTATTCGAAGATAAATCTTGGTTCTTCGAGTTCCTCCGAAGAGAAATCCTTATTGGGACTTTCCGAAAAATGATCCGCGTATTTACGAGAGCAAAACAAAATGGCAAAAAAGCGACTGTATTCGAGGTATCCCATTGAGCAAAGAAAGTAGTGGAGAATGAGGAAAACAAAAGCACATTGGAATATTCATTGCGACTTTTTTGCCGAGTATTTTACTGATGAAAAAATTTGACACATCTATCCATTATGTTCACCTGCACGGCGTTATACTTCTCGCATACGAGCGCGCACGAGAATTGAGTCCTTTTATTTCTTCGCTCTAACCCCACGATTCGAAATTCCATTATTTGCCACTTAAATGTACCGAGTGACCAGCAATTCCACGAGAAATCGAGCCCTGAGTTTCGTGTATCTTTTGTGTTTCTTTTTCGTTCGCTCACATTAACTATTTCGCAGTCGCTTAATTCAAGCCTTCGTGCGTAGGAAACGCGTAGCATCACGCTAATTTCCTGGCACGAGTAATGTTTTTCTTTCTCTCTGTTTTTCCCGTTTTTTGTCGTTATCGTAACGTTAGTAACGATCGGAGGATTAATACTTGGCTGCCAGTCGGGAACGATACGACAGCGTGTTTTGAAGCTCCGGTATAACAATGGATCGTCAGGGCCAATTCGTATGGGAATCATACACGTTTCGCAACATTCGTATCTCTGGCGATTCGCGTTTGAATTTTTCTCAGGGTTAGCGATGACCGATCGCGATGCAATGCAACCAGTCAGCAGGGAAACAATCGAAACACTCTTTGCGGCATGTTTTCTTTGGATGAACCGAACGCGATATTTACGTGATTTTGTTCAGGACAACAATGTTTTTTTTGGTTACTTCCAGTCAAGTATAAATCAGACTTTATGAAATTGAAGTTTCCATCGTTGGAGTGCAATGATAATGCATGTTTTCCGTTGCTCATTCTTCCTTTCGCACACTCGAGCTACAAAAAATTCTCATTCATTCGTGAGATAATTCTTTGAAGATCGCAAACCAAAATGTGCAAGAACAAACTTTTTTGTGACGATAAAAATAAGGAAATAAAAATATAACGATTAATTTTCGTTGCGTTCCAACGATGCAAACTTCAACACCATCAGACTTGAGGGAGTTGATGAGTTTCGAATTTACTTTCTATCGGATGTCAACGATGAGGAAATCCATTATTCGAGTCAAATAGATATCGGTCATTTATTAATCCACTAAATGATTTGCTAGAATCAAATAAATGTTTAGTAGGTGGAACGAGAGCACTCTGTGCATCACATACGGAGTGGCAACATCGTACTGTGCAGTTCCTGTGCCTCCCACAAATAACCTCAAAATTCCAAAGTTACCATGCGAAAAAAACTACTTCATTTGCTTATTTGAATCTTTCCTTGCAATTAACGAACCGCCGTTTTATGACGACAGAGTCCGAAAATTTCTGTACCAACACCAGAGGCAAAGATATTTGTTAAAGGAATGCATAAGGTTATCAGACTCGACGAGGATGGAGTCAGAAATACGTTCTTCTATTAGAAGCAGAATAATATTTTGACGAAATGAAATATTTGTTCAGTTTCAATGCACGATTTAATGCACGCACTGGACGAAAGAAATCCATTTGCGACTGAAATGAAATTTCATCGGAGTCAAATATACGATTTAGTTATATATATATATATATATATATAATTGGATATCGAACAAAAGTCAGGTAGGCAGAGATATTCCAACGAAAATTTCATTCCAATCGCGGGCTACTTGTCGCCCGACAGCGTGCACGTTTCTGCTCTTGGAAGTCCTGCGCGCCCAAGTGCGCGGACTCGGATAGAGATCGGCCACGCGAAAAACTGGAAATTCATTGAATTCCAATGCATTTTGAGGATCGATGAGATAATTCGCGCGTACGTTGGTTTTTCAAAGTAGCGAGTATCCGCGATCGTTTCTGCGGTCGCGGGATCGTTATACTCGGTACGCGTTAATCGGTCTGCCCTACTTACCGTGAGCAAAAGTACTCGGCTAACAGCTCTTCGTACCGCAATCCTCTGCTGCCTCGGCTCCGGCACGTTCGTTAAAATGGCGCCTCGCGCGCAATCCAACTCTTGGCGACTTGGTCTCGTCTTCCTCTTGCATCCTTCGTACCTAGAAGCTCTCGCTCCTTTTCTCCTTCACATTTTTATCGCGTCGTCGGCAAGAAATGTGCGGGGGGGGGGGGGATGGCGCCACAAACTCCTTCGGATACTCGACGATCCGGTCCGTCGACACGGCATCGATTACCAACCATTTCTCTCGCTCTTTCTTTCGCGCTCGTTATACCCTCCAAGCGCACTTTTCTTTTCCTACCGTTTGAACGATCGAGTCTTGGTGCCCTCTCTCTCGCTCGCTCTCTTTTAAAATCGTCCTCACCACAGCCCGATTTACTCGAGGCCGTCCAAAGTGAATCCCGGATCCTCGTGTAATGCATACACTGATTATCCTCATATATAAACAACAACAAAAAGGCGAAAATACAACCACAAAAAACACCCGCATCGCCGAAGCTAAATAATCCAACGTCCAAATTATTTGATTCCAGTCCCGCGAGGATTAACAGATAACGATCTTGAAGTTTATATCGTTCGGATGCGATGCATTTTTTATCATTGCCCAAATTGCTTTCTGCAGATTTAAGGGAAGATTTAAGGGCAGCCGAATATAAGCGAATTTTTCAGATTTTGAAGTGTCGAAACAATTTATTCTATAAAATAAAAATGTTGTGTCCATATTAGGTGCATCTTTTATTTTTCGATTTTTGAAATATTAAAAATAGCGGCTGTACACTTGCTTCGGAGAGGCTTGCGCCGCTGCCTCAGTTGTTACACGCCGTACAACCCAGCGGCTGGTGCAATGTACAACTGATCACACAACTGATCTGAAACATTAGAGCGAAGGAGTTTTAGATTTCTAATACCCACGTGCTCTATGTAAACCTGAGAAATTAAGAAAAAAAAGAAGTGAAAATTCGAATAGCAATACGTGTTTGGAAAAATATTCTATTTTTCGTGAAATTTTCGACTATAGTATTTGTTAATTAAAAGGTAGTTTTTTACAAATATTTTTCAACGATCTTTAGGTTCACATAAACGTTAATTATGTTAGCTAAATTAAAATAGTTCAAATAGTTTTTGAGGTATCTCGTAAGAGTTTAGCGAAAACGTGGTTTTTAGAAAAACACGTTTAGAGTTTCGAAACTCAGTAATTTTGTGACTAAATAACGTACCGATTGATCTACGATTCCGGGGCCATAAAGGAAACACAAAATAGCTTTCGAATAGTCGAAGCAAAGAGATAAAGAGAATCGACCGCTAACAGTGGGTGACCGGTCCCTGCACGGATCTCTCATTTCAAGTAGAGCTGATCCATGCCAGCACTTGGATGGGTGACCGCTCCGCCAGGCATCGGCTTGGCTCCCGACTACCGAACGCGAGAAAATTGTACCGCGCTTCCAATTATGACCGAAACTCCGTGAAAACTAAAGCCTACTTTATTGACGCAGGTTTTCCGCAGTTGCCCCGTGCCCCCCACCCCCGTACAACGCGACACGTGGGAATGAAAATCGTGCAGTGACAAGTGTGGGATAAAAGGACTAGAGAGCGGTCTTAAAAAGGCGTACAAAAAACATGAAAAATACACGTAAAAAATTAAATTACGGATAAATTGATAGCTTTTCAACGACGAAAACTTAAACGTCGTAAATGGATCCTCTAATATTACAGTCGCAATGTAAATGATATGTGTAAACGCGTACTTGATTCGGGACAGGCCTTTTCCACAAAATGGCTTCGAAAAGTATTCGACCGAGCCTGACTACTCGACGACTGTAACTACTGAGAAACTTTTCCTCTCCGTCGAATCTTTCGCGCGATAGTTTCTCCTTCGCACGCGTGTTCCTTCCGATCGCACTTCCTCCGATAACGATCGCGCGGTGCATATATTACACGTCACGTGCAATAATTATTCCGTGGCATTTATCAATGACGAAATCCATTCGCGATTTATGTCACTTGGACAACAGGGACGTCGACATTACATAGTCGCGGCCGATACAAACAAGGCGAGAGAGTTACCCTGCCTTGGAATCTGAAATATTCCGCCCGTGTGCCTCGCTCTAGCTTTACTCTGTTTCGCGCGATGAAGTAATCGCAAACTTTTGATTTTTCGCGGAAACAATGGCTGGCTCCGTAGTAAGAACTGCGATTTGTTCGAATCAACTGAATTCGACGATGGGGTATTTTTGTTAGAAGCTAATATGTCTTTGGTTACTTTTAGCGAATCATTTATCAGACTTGATGAGATTGAAGTTTGTATCGTTGTATCGTTCTTCCTTTTGCAGACTCGAGCTATAAAAAATAGTCATTCATTCGTGAAATAATTATTTGAATATCGGAAACCGAAATGTGCCAGAAAAATCTTTGGTGTGATAATAAAAATAAGGAAATAAAAGTATTTACGATTAATTTTCGTTGCGTTCCAACGATGCAAACTTCAACACCGTCAGACTTGAGGGAGGAGATAAGTTTCAAATATACTTTCTATCGAGTGTTAACGATGAGAAAATCGTTTGTTCGAATTAAATAAATTTCGTTCTTTTTCATCTGCTGAATGATTTGCTACAATCAAATAAACATTCGGTAAGCGAAACGAGAGCACCCGGCGCGTCACATTCGGAGCGGCAACATCGTGTTGTGCAGTGATCGTTCCACAAATAAACTTCAAAATCGCAACTTTGTCATTCTAGAAATAATAATCCACTTGCTTGTTTGAATTTTTCGTTGTAATTTAGGAAGCGCCGTTTCGTCGTGACAGAGCCCGAGAATTTGTGTACCCAACACCAAAGGCAACGATATTTGTTGACGGAATGAATAAGGTTCGAAGAGACTCGAAGAGAATACCATTGGAGTCAGACATACGTTCTTCTATTAGAAGCAGAATACTATTTTGACGAAATGAAATATTCGTTTAGTTTTAATACACAATTGAATTGCAATGGACGAGAGAAATCTATTTGACTGAAATTAAATTTCATCAGAGTGGAATTACGGTTTTTCTTACGACCAGTAGTTACCGATTGGACCATTTGGTCGAAGAAAATATATATATCGTTGAATATCAAACAGAAGTCGAATAGGCCGAGATTTTGCACCCAAAGTTCTATTCGATGAAAACCACCTGTATTTCCCGGTATGAGCCAGCCTCGCGTCCAATTCTTTACGAATATCATTCGATCGAGAGACACCTTCGTTTAAAAATTCGTCGAAACATTCGGTTTTGTCGGTGCACCTCCCGACTGGGAAGGTGTGTCGTGAGCCTTTGTACACGTAGCTTCGCTTTCACGTCGCGGATGAAAGTCGACGGATGAGGATTCGAGCAGCCGTGATTCTTTTTCATCTTTTGCACGAACCGAGAGATGCGTGCGTGTGTACTCGATTCTCGAGATGTGTCCTCGCGTTCACTGACGACGACGCCTCTCGGCGAGCGAAATCGCCCAAACTTCGATCAGAAGTCGGTCACAAATTTCACCCACTCGAATTGTCCAGACCGCATATTCAATAATCGTACACGCAACGAGTTGCCGTAGCTATCTCAATGTTCATTTTGCTGTTATCGTCATTTTTGTTTTTTTTTTCGATGCTAGCGATTCCTTCGAGCAAGTAAAATACTGTTTCTATTTTCAACCGAATTTAACGCAATGAACATTTCTCATCGTGAAATTCCGCGAATTTAATAATCTCGAAAAATACTCCTGAGAAAGTTTCGTTGCATTCGTCTCCGCTCCTCGCTTCCTTGAGCCCCGGCGTTCTTCACAGAATAACGAAAACTAAACATAATAAAAAACCGATGAAAATACAGCTTTTATCGTCACAGGTTTGCCACAGTTCCCCTGTGCCCTCGTGCAAATGTGATTTTGCACGATATGTTGCTTGTGCATTGGGAAAGTAGTGGCCGATGGCCAACCCCCTGGGTCTCTGAAGAACCGGAAGTAGCCAAGTAACACATGTGCGATGCAATTGAAAGGAACGTCTCCGCGAGAGTCCACTCGCGAAGACAAATTATAAATGAAGAGAAACAAAGAATAACGAAAAAATGATATAAATTTCAGGCCTACATCTCGTGCGCCCTGGGCGTTCACAGAGTCGGCTACGTGATGATCTGCTTCGGGGTTGTAAACGCCGGCTGCTCGTTGCTCTTCGGCTCCATCATGAAGTTCATCGGTCGTCAACCACTGATGGCACTGGGTGCCATCGTTCACGCCGCCCTCATCGGCGTTCTGTTGGTCTGGAGGCCACATCCGGACAACGCTTACGTATTTTACACGGTTTCCGGTCTCTGGGGAGTCGGTGACGCCGTTTGGCAAACTCAGGTCAACGGTGAGTACGCCTAGAACATTTCTACAACGACCTTTCCATTCTCTCCTCTTCGATTCTCCAACACTGTACCGAAAAACACCGAAATTTCCGTTTCCGTTATCCAAAGCTGTGCAAAAAAAAACGTCGATTATGCGTATTGGCGCGCTCAAGATCACGCCGTTTACGTAAGACTTGCCGAAACGCAAATGAGCAAAGGCGACCGTACTCGAAAGCCACGCGTGTTTTTTTTTTTATCCCTGCCATTCGCTTTTTCCGTCTTTCCTTCAGCCGCAATACCCGCGGGACTTTTTTTCTTGCACCATTCGCGACTCTTCGTTAGCCTTGATTGACGTTGGAACGAGTTTTTTAATCTTTTTTTTCTTTCGTTCGTTCGCTGGATAACCAAATGTTTTGTTTGACGCGAGAGCCTTTTTGGCGATCGTCATCGCCAAAAATGTCAGCGGCTCGTCGTTCCTCGTCAAGCGGGATTCCCAGCTGGGTACGCGAAAAAAAAAATCGAAAAAAACTGGTTTCCCATCGAAAGAAAAAATGCATTTGGTGCGACCCTTTTTTTTTTTTTTCATTTTCATAATCGTATTTTCTACCGTGCGGCTGATAGGATCGTCTTTGTGTCGAGGAATCGGCTAGCTCTGTGAGGAGCGAGGCCGAATTGTGGAGCGGACATTTTGAACCGGTTGTATCGACGCAACGTTGGCTACATGCACATCTGACTTTTTTTTTAACGGTTCCTAGATTTTTTTCTGCGGACTTTCATCCAAGTCCGCAAAATCGCCTCTTTCCACACGTAAATCCTTCTAGATGTGTGCGCGAATACATTTATCGGGCTATATCGTCGATAACCATTATTGGCCATCGATGTTGAGACGAGGATACATCCGCGGCGAGAATAATCGACGAATAACGAACACCGAATGATCGTAACGTGAGGATCCGGGTTCGGTGGGACAAACAAAAAATTATTTCAATCGGTTTTTATTCGCTCGACGATAAGACCACCTTCACGCGCGAGAGTGTACGAATAATGAGAAAGAAAAAAGAAGAAACAAAAAATATGAGAAATAATGACTGCCAAGGCTCACGGCTCGTTGAAACGGCAGAAGGATTTTTTTTTCGGCTTGATGTCGCTCCGAGTCTGAAAAATGATTGCAAAGGGTGTTGTACACTTGTCGGAGAATTGACGTCACTGTTTATCGTGCTCTGGCTCTCTCGCTCTTCTCTTCCCATTCACCCTGTGCTCCAAGTGCTCGCGGTGTTTTGGTTCATGGTTTTTTTCTCGCTTCTTTCGAGTCTCCTCTCGGAACTCCTCGCGGGGAATAAAATCTCGGCGTCGAGCTCTCCAACTCTCCCGCCGTACAAACGATGAATCAAGATTAGCCATAAGTCAGCATATTTTACTACTGCTCTCTCTCTCTCTCTCTCTCTCTTTTTCTAGCTCCTTCTCGCTCTTTTTTGGCACTCTCAAATCTCTCCATCCCAAACTAAAACCTGTTACATTATTCATATCGTATATTCGCTCATCCCAACCGCCCGAAATATTATCCTCGGGACTCTCTTCTTCTCGAGTTCGAGAACCGGATTGCAGCAATATTGCCCGATGAGATCAGACACGCGGGTCCAAAGAGGACAAACATCCCCGATCGATCAAAACCGAGAATCTGTCACAAATCGATTTTTTTTTCTTGCTCCGACGTCCACCGCGAGACGGCGGGACAAAGAAAGAGAGAACGTGAGTTTCAGGCACTGTTTCATTTTTGAAAAAATTATTTTCGCGTGTCCCGTGGATAAGCAAATACCTGAGGATTGAGCGGGGAGATCCCTCCAGGCAGCCAAAAAAAATAAGCGATTTGTAATATTTTTTGCGTCAAAACTATTTATTCTACATAATTAAAATTTTATGTACGCATTATGTACATCTTTCAATTTCTCGATTTTTTTTATTATTAAATAATGGCGGCTGTATGACACTTGCTTCGGAGGCGACTGCCAAGTGAGTTATTACACGCCGTACAATGTAGCGTCTTGTACATCGATCCATAAAGAAGATCCAAAAAAGTGAAAAATGGTACGTGTTTGAAAAAATGTTCTACTTGTCGTGAAATTTTTATTATAGTATGTGAATAAAAAAAGTCGTTTTTCAAAATAATTTCCAAGGAACTTTAAGTTGACGCAGACGATACGTGTGCTATTTGAAACTGTGCACAATTTTTAAACAATCGATCGAATAGTTCCTGAGTTATCTCGTACGGAGTTCGCGAAAAAGTGGATTTCTGGAAAAACGCATTAAAAGTATCGAGATTCAAAAATTTTGTTGACTCAATGATCTACCGATTGATCTGCGATTCCGGGGACCGTGAAAGAGCCCCAATTATCTCAGCTTGCGCGTCGAGATAATTTTCGGCCGTAAGCCCTTCTTTGCCTCGCAAAGGGAATGTCCCCCCTCAATTGAAGGTCTATTTATCTTCGAACTTCAATTTCCATTAGATTCCTCGGTTATACTCCGCAGAAATGCCCAGCTTAAGAAATTGAACTTTATCGCGTTTCAGCAATGTCACATTTCCACGACAACAGCTTATTATTACTACGCGCGCAAATAATGTTTTTCGAGACTCTCGAGAAACGTTTTAACATATATTTGAAAAACTTGGCACTGGCCTTGCGATTTTTTACGCTGTACGAGAAGAGTCCACCGTGTCCCGGGCGATTCTTTCGCAACGAAAAACACGATCAATATTAATGGCAGACGTTTTCTCGTAACGCTCCTCCTGTGTGTATCCTCATTCGACGAGAAACAGTGCCGATGCTCTATGGACCGTCTTGGTCTTAGTTGAAATTGCCCTCTTGCGAAATCGACCAGGGAAAAGAGTATTATCCGTAGCCTGCATAGGTAGCCTGCACAGGTAGATGCGCGCCTAATTTTAATATTGAATCAAACCTCAATTACCTTCCAGAGCGAAGCAATACGATGCTCATTGAGGGACAGTGTTCGGATCTTTCCGAAACGAGCCAATCTGTCTAAAAAAATACGAAACATGGAGGCAAATGAAAAGAGCGAGGCAAATTTGACCATCTTTCTTATTTTGTGGCAAATTTCGCGGTAGCCGCGACAGTTTCACTGGAAAGTTTGAATCATTCCGAAATTTCGTAGCCCAGGGTTGCAAGATTACAGATGGGGAGGAGGCTGCACCCCGCGGTACAAGCAGGCCGGAAGTGACGTCATTCCGAGTATTCCCAGTGGCACCGAAACATCCGAAAAACCCCATCGCGACGGATTCGATTTCACTATCAGCTCTGTGCTAAAATAATATGCATTTTATCGCAGAATGAGAGAAACGTGCTCGCGCGTTAACGATCGTCAACACCTCGCAGGCATGAATATCGAATGACGCATTTAGAAAGTCCTCTCGAAGCCGCACGCGCTCTCGTGTATTTGCGATCTCGTTCTACAATGTGGATACGCATATATATACATCAGATTTCCTGCGTTTACGCCACAATAATTCGATTCTCGCGAACCGGAATCACGCCCATTGGCATTCGCCTACGATGTTCGTAGGAAGAAAAAAAAAAGCAAATCCGCAATGACTAAATGACCCGATGTCCTGATGGAATCCTTCATCCTAACGGTCCATGACAAAACGCGGTTTGCTACTCTTTCCCTTGGTTCTTCCAACTCCGTTCTCCTTCCCACGAGGAGTCTCCTTTGGCGTTTCGACGAATGCGGATTTATATCGATCGCGTATCGAGCGCGAAGCTTCGGGAATAATAATGCCAGCACTGATATATCCAATGCTATTGGCCATTGCAGTCGATATAACTGTATAACGTTGAGAACTTGATCGACCAAGCTCCGTAACGTCTGTCAAGCGAGGAGGGCCACGCTGGAGGGAAAGGGGCAGGGGGCAGGAAATATACATGCACGAGAGAGACTAGCGAGAAGGGAGCTATTACGGCTGATCTCGTGACGGGAGCTAGAGACGGTTTCTCTTCTTGGTAATTGGTCTTGAAGTATAAGTGTGTGCTTGTCTCATATATACGTGGATGAGAAAATATTATTTCGATGATGATCGACTCCGAGGTCCTTGGTGTCTATACATACTCAACGTTACGTTGAACTGGCTGAATTAAAAACGAGCACGAGTTGGGGAACCGCTCTGTCATTGGGCATCTTGGTGAAAAATCGATCAATTTTCGACACTGAATATCTTCATTAGCTCGTGGCCGAAAGAAGCGGAATTTTCGTCATTTTTTTTTCTGGCAAAACGTGTGCAGGTGTTTGAGTTTTTTTTGCGGTAGAGTACACTTTTGAGCATCTTTTGCAATTTTGTATTGACATTTTTTTTATAAGTGTGGTAGATAGAATGTTTTGAGCAGAGCGCTACTTGAAAAAGGTCCCTCGTGGTGGCCACTGCTACTCGGAAACAAATGATCCGAAATAAAACAAGTGAAAGTGATGTCTAGTTATTGCATGAAATGAACTAGTGCTTGAACGAAGGATTAAATAAAATATTGATTTTTGAAAAAATGGCCACAGTTTTTTATGTGTAGAAGAAGCTTGCAAAATTTGAAGTCGATCGGTGTAGTGATTATTGAGATATCGTGGTCACACCGATGTTGACAGTCATTTTGAGAAAAACACTGTTGGAATATGGCAAAAATAATCTTTTATAATAAGAGAATATAAATAAGAATATTAGTTATATTATTGAAGAGTATGTGCGTATATATGAAGTGAGAATAAAGAGCACGTGTGGCCTATCGATAACTATCGAGGCGACGCAGTTTACATTAGTAAAAGAAAATATACATAAGAGTATATATAAGAAGTCGTTTTGGGTCTGCTTTGTTCTTGAAGCATATGTGACTCTTTTCTCCTGCAGTCTCACTCTCAGTCTCAGTCCTTCGACGACTCTTGATAGAATAAGAAGTCGGAATAAAAAGATATTGCTCTACATTAATAAGACGCTGTATTTTATTCATTAAACCGATCCCATAATCCAATAGGTTATGGGCCCAGGCACAGATGAATCGAATATTCCTCTTCATTTTATAAACTAAATTTAATTTTAAAAAAATGAATAAACTATAGTGTTATAAAATAAGTTTAAAAGTGAACAGTGAAGTTAACTCAACCGAAATCAAACTATAACAGTGACAATGAGTGACGATATTAATAAGAAAACGAAAAGAAACATTACGCCATTTAACGGTGAAAAGTATAGCATATGGAAGATGCGAATTTGAGCATTAATCGAAGAAGAAGACGCGTTAAAAGTTCTTGACAGTGATCCACCAGAAACTGTGAATGATGACTGGAAAAAGAAAGACTTGCAAAAGGTGCTATCATCGAACATTTAAGTGATGCAACACTCGGGTTTGCCACTAACAGTGATACCGCACGAGAAATAATAAGGAAATTAGATTCGTTATACGAAAGGCAAAGCCTGGCAACTCAACTGGCTATCGAGAAAAGGTTGATTACTTTTAAATTCAAAGAAGATGTCGTATTAACGAAACATTTTATGTACATTGATGAAATGATTGTCGAACTTCAAGCAGCCGGAGAAACGTTAAAAGAAACAAGTAAAATCGCAAAATTACTTCTCACTTTACCGACTTCGTATGATCCAGTAGTCACTGCAATTCAAACAATGGCCGATGACAAAATGACTCTTGCATTTGTAAAAACAAGACTACTGGACTATGAGATAAAATTAAAAAACGAAAGAAATGACACAAGTGGAAAAGTTCTCCAAACAGAGGTTCAGCAACAACAATCAAAGAAACAAAACAACGGAAATAAAAAGAAATTTAACAATCCTTCCCAAAAGTTTAAACAAAAATCTTTCAATAAATTCACACGAGCTTTTAATCCTCAGCAAAATCAAAGAAATAATAATTACAAGAAAAATAATTTCTATAACAACAATAAAAAGTGTGAATTCTGTGGACGACGAAATCACGAGAAAAGGGATTGTTACTACTACAAGAAATCGACACAAAATTCGGAAGACTGTCAACGAACGATCCAAACTGTTCAAATCCAAGATTCAGACAGTAGCTTCGCATTCATGGGCAGAGTTGGAATGTCACCTAATAATGAAAATAATACAACAGATAAGTTGACATTCCTTCTGGACTCAGGAGCAACGGATCACATCGTTAATCGAGACGACGTATTTTCAGTCGCAACGGATTTGCCGGAACCAGTAAAAATCTCCATCGCCAAGAAGGACGAGGTCATATGGGCAACCAAAAGGGGATCCATACACGTAACCACAGATCAAGGAATATCTGGGATTCTTGAGAACGTGTTGTACGCATCCGAAGTTCCGTACAACTTACTATCAGTACGGCGAATTCAACAATCTGGTATGAAAGTAATTTTCGATAAGAACGAAAAGACTACCATTAAAAAAGGTGACAAACTCATAGCTAAGGGTAAGTCGCTTCACAATCTACACGCTATTGATTTCATTATACAAAAGATAATGTGCAATAGTATAAATACAAAAATTGTGACATATAAACTTTGGCACGAGCGCTTGGGTCACATGGGCAAATCAAAATTCCTAGAAATAAAAAGGAATAATATGCTCTTTGATAGTAAAGAAATACAATCTATAAATCCCACAAATGAAATCTGTGAAGCTTGTATATACGGAAAACAAGCACGTTTAAGTTTTTCAAAAGAAAAAGACCGATCACACGTCACAAGACCTTTATTTATCATTCATTCAGATGTCTGTGGACCGATCACGCCCACAACAATCGATAACAAAAGATATTTTGTAACGTTCATAGACGAGTTTACCCATTATACTGTTGTTTATTTACTCAGTCAAAAATCCGATGTTTTCAAAACATTCCAAGATTACGTTGCTAAAAGTGAAGCACATTTTAATTTAAAAATAGCTCACTTATATTGTGATAATGGGAGAGAATACTTGTCGAACGAATTTAAGTCTTTTTGTACAGAGAGAGGAATTCAATATCACTTAACAGTACCCTATACACCTCAACAAAATTCCGTGGCAGAACGCATGAATAAGTCTTTAACAGAGAAAGCACGTGCTATGATACACGGGGCAGAAGTAAATAAAGAACTTTGGGGAGAAGCAGTTTTAACTGCAGCCTATCTACTCAATTTGACACCCACTAAAGCCCTTTCAGTAAACAAAACTCCTTATGAGTTATGGCACAGTAAAAAGGCAAGAATCGAACATTTAAAAGTTTTTGGTAGTACAGTCTACGTTCACGATAAAAATCGAAAAAGTAAATTCGATAAGCGTTCATTCAAAGGAATACTTGTTGGCTACGAGGTAAATGGCTATAAAGTACTGAATACAGAAACGAATAATTTTATTATTGCTCGCGATGTTATTTTTGATGAAATAAATTTCAAAACATCACGTCCTCTCGTACAGATTGAAGGAATTGAAACAGAAAATTCCAATTTAAAAGGACAACTTGAAAAGATAAATAAAACCGATCATTACGAAAATTCTAGTGTCGATAAAAGACAAAAACTACAAGGTAATGAACACGCAGAAACATATAAAAGAAATGAGAGTCAAATCGAGAAATCTGATATCCAAGCAGATAAAGTCGATAAATCATCATTAACAGATGAAACAAACTCTCAAGAAAGCCCGGATGAAAACGAGCTGCGACGAAGTGCACGTATTAGAAGCAAACCTGCTATCTCTTACAATGAAGAATATTATTCTTATATGAGTGCACAGTCGGTTGTTTCTGATGTTCCTAAAACTTATGAAGAAATAAAAGATCGGGATGATAAATTTGAGTGGGAGAAAGCAATAAAAGATGAAATTGCTTCCCTTGTAAAAAACAATACTTGGGATATAATTACCTGTCCATCAAACAAAAATATTGTAGGTTGCAAATGGGTGTTTACAATTAAGAATGATGCACAGGGAAATCCGACCAAATATAAAGCGAGACTTGTGGCCAAGGGTTTTAGTCAACAATATCTTTCAGATTACAATGAAACTTTTGCACCCGTAGCACGGATTACAACGTTTCGGTTCCTCTTAGCTTTCGCGAATCAGAACAATCTATTAATTCATCAAATGGATGTAAAAACAGCCTTTTTGAACGGCCTGTTGGAAGAGGAAATTTACATGCAAGTACCTGAAGGAATAAAAGCAAATGAAAATTCCGTATGTAAATTAAATAAAGCAATATATGGTTTGAAACAATCGGCTCGATGCTGGTTTCAACATTTCGACAAGGTTATAAAAGAACGCGGCTTTAAAAATTCCTCTGTTGATCATTGTTTATATATTCTTGAAAGAGGACACGTGAACCGAAACATTTATGTAATTCTATACGTGGACGATATTTTGATTGTGACTTTCGAAGAAAATACAATGACGAATTTCAAACGTTATTTAATGAATCAATTTTCAATGGTTGATATGAAAGAAGTAAACTTCTTCCTGGGTATAAATATTGAAAGGAAAAACAATATGATTACGCTAGATCAAAGCGCATACCTTCAAAGAATTCTTAAAAGGTTCAACATGAACGATTGTAATGCAGTTAGTACTCCCTTGCCAGTCGAATTAAATTATACTGCATTGGATTCAGAGGTGACTTGTAAAGCACCATGTAAAAATCTAATAGGATGCTTAATGTACGCAATGTTGTGTACTCGACCAGATCTGAGCGTATCTCTTAACCTGCTGAGCAGATATCAAAACAAAAATAATCAAGAATTATGGCAATGCTTAAAAAGAGCTCTGAGATATATTAAAGGAACATTAAATCTCAAATTGATTTATAAAAGAAGTGAATATGAAAATATGCTTGTTGGCTTCGTGGATTCCGATTGGGCAGGCAATGAGCTTGACCGTAAAAGTACATCGGGATTCTTATTTCAATTATATGATCAAAATACGATTTCGTGGAATACTAGAAGACAAAATTCAGTTGCCACATCTTCTACAGAAGCCGAATATATGGCGCTGTATGAAGGGGTGAAAGAAGCCTCTTGGCTAAAATCTCTCATGAAAAGTATTAATATAGAAATCATGACTCCCATAGTTATTCACGAAGACAACAACGGATGTATAGCGATAGCTAATAATCCTACTGATCATAAAAGATCAAAGCATATCGATGTGAAATATCACTTCACCAGAGAAAAGATTGAACAAAAGGTAATAATCTTACAATATATTCCTACAGGTCAACAATTAGCGGATGTATTCACAAAGCCTCTACCAGAAGTCCAGTTTACAAAATTCCGGAAACAAATGGGCCTGGAGGAATTATAACTCGGAACACTCGAACCATACGAAAATATTATTATTTTATTTTATAATAAATAGTCTGATTGGGTTTTTATTAAAAGGGGTTTTTCCCAATCCTTGCAACAAATGTTGGACTATATAAATTTGTAATCCCCAGTTAAAACAAAAGAGCAAAATCCGACATTAATTTTAGTAGATTACTTTTGAGTGGGAGTGTTGGAATATGGCAAAAATAATCTTTTATAATAAGAGAATATAAATAAGAATATTAGTTATATTATTGAAGAGTATGTGCGTATATATGAAGTGAGAATAAAGAGCACGTGTGGCCTATCGATAACTATCGAGGCGACGCAGTTTACATTAGTAAAAGAAAATATACATAAGAGTATATATAAGAAGTCGTTTTGGGTCTGCTTTGTTCTTGAAGCATATGTGACTCTTTTCTCCTGCAGTCTCACTCTCAGTCTCAGTCCTTCGACGACTCTTGATAGAATAAGAAGTCGGAATAAAAAGATATTGCTCTACATTAATAAGACGCTGTATTTTATTCATTAAACCGATCCCATAATCCAATAAACACGTTTGACGTTGGCCGGTTCGCGTGACCTAGGCATAAACGCCGACAACTGTCTCAATTTTGAACGTATCGACTTGAAGTTTGTAGAGAATATTTTTGAAATGTTATATTTTGAGAATCCGTAAAAAAAAGTAGATATCCTCAAAAATTCCAACTAGGTGTAAGTTGTCAATATTGTACGGTCCGAATACCGGATGGATACTCGAAAATCAAATATTCGAGTGAATTTTCATCTGGCGTTTAAGATTAAGAATATAACATCCAATTCAAATTTCAATGTTGAAAATACTAAATGTGGTTTGTTATAATTACGGAATATGCATTTTATGCAATTCAAACGATTTTTTGAACGTATCAGGCCTATATGGAGCTCCCTTAGCCCTCCTGAGCTCTTATCGAAAACCCACCCTCGTCTTCGCGACGAAATAATCGACATTATCCATAAAAAAAATGGCCGTTATTTTCGTGCCACCTTTCGTCCGGGTATTTTGTGCATTTGTCAAAAGGGACCTGCGTGGCTTGCCACTTGACCGTTCGCATTGACAGCGGAGCGGCAAAAGTGGGGCTTTCGATCGAATAAATTTGTCTCTCCTTGCTCGTTCGCCCCGGCTTGTTCCCCGCTATTCAGAAAAACAAGCAATAAAAATAAATGTACAAGATATTCCGTCGTTGGTGAAGATTACGAGCGTTTAGAGCGCGGCAATTAACATGGAAATAGAGATTAATGTTGCTGGAAAGAGCGCGGACGCATCCTCCCGCCTTCAATTACTCGTTTTTTTTAACAACTCTTTTTTTTCTTCTTCTGTTTCGATGTGCTCGCCAGCCCCGCGCTCCCCTCACGTACCGCTGGTTCTTTAGTGAATGGAATCGCCGATAAAAAGGCGGATGCTTCGCGAAACGGCAATGTGGTCTAATTTATTCCGTGACGAGTTTCCGCGGCGATTGTTGAAAAAAATTGAGGCAGTCAGAGACATAGACAGAAAGAGAGATAAAGCGAGATGAAGAGGGGCGGGGGGAAGGAAGGAAGGAGAGTGATCCATCATTCGTAAGAATCGTATAGTACGAACTGAATAGAAGCCACATGACCACAGGTATATCGTTCTTCTGCCTCGAGCGGATTTTTTTTTTCCTTTTTGCCACTCATTCTCGCAGATCTCTATCGTGAACTGTGATGGCTGTCTGGCACATCCTCCGGTTAGCCTTCGCGGGCTGAAAAAGCTCGGAGGCGTAATATTCCTCACGTTCGAATCTACGCTCACATCACGTGAGCCACGCGATTTCTCGCGTCTCTTCCTACGTTCTCGACAATCTCGTATATATATATATATATATATATATATATATATATATATATATATATATATATATATATATATATATATCCTACGTCACATTATTCTTGGTTCGACCGATCAACGAGAGAATAGCTGTCTAAACCGATCCATCCTAACGTTTCGATAACGCATTTTTTTCCATTTCATTAAGTGATGACCGTACTCTCGTGACGGGTACGCAGCCGTTTGTCGCTTGGGTCAAGGATGTACTCACCCTAGCGGGAATATATATATATATATATATATATATATATATATATATATATATATATATACACATACACTTGCTGTACAGCGCGAGACACCCTCAGGGTGTTTCGTTAAAAAGTAAAATGTCGAATAATTCGGAGCTTAAGACGAGTGGGCTTAAGCTCCGAACTTCTCCGAAACTTCTCTTCATAAGGAGGAGGATGCTGCGTAATTGTAATATTTTCTAGGAGCGATCGTAGCACGTTCGGTTATTTTCCAAATTCTTTTCCTGCGAAGATCGGTGCTTTGGAATCTCACTGCGAAAATTGCAGGTCCCTCCTGAATAGACTGGGTCAAAGGGTTAGGAGAACAGCGAAAATTAGGAGGCTCGAAAATAACAAAAGACATTGAGCCTCTGGAAAACGCGAGTCAAGTTTCGAAAATGCATGGAAATCTTACTTGAAGGCTATGCCAAGTAATCGAGCCGAATATTAACAAAAAATACTGAAGAGGAGATAATAAGAAGAAGAACAAATCACTCTTGCCACCGGAAATGCACAGCTTGCTGTACACATGTCACTTCTCGTTGATTTTACTTTCCATCTAGGAGATACGTTTGAGAAATTCAAATTTCGGCCACTTTTTCCTGGAATTGTATCTACCGCATCCCAGCAGCAACCCAAATCTCCTTCCAACCTAAACCTCAACGTACAAAATGTTCTCAATCGTGCAATCGTATTTCATTCACAAACATTATCTGATTGTTTTTTTGTCTATCTCAGGTCTCTACGGGACGTTGTTCAGGCGCAACAAGGAGGCGGCCTTCTCGAACTATCGTCTCTGGGAGAGCGCGGGCTTCGTTATAGCTTACGCGTACAGTACACATTTGTGCGCGCGAATGAAGCTCTACGTGATGCTCTCGGTCCTCATCATCGGTACGCTCGGCTACATCGTGGTGGAAATTCTTCACAGGCGAAAGCAACGGAGGCTCAAAGCTATCGCGGAGGATCCCAAAGCGGCCCAAGCCGAGGCGAACATGCCGGAGGAAACGGACGACGAGAAGGACGACATCGACGACGATATTATAATCACTCATCTCTGAAATCGCCACGACGACATTCAATTTCAATGTGGAAGAAAAACGGAGAGGATGGAACGAGAGACAGAGAGAGTGTGTGTGTGAGAGAAAAAATCGGAATCGTGTCGATAGCGAAAATGATAAGGAAAAAAAGAGAATCTCCGCTGCTGAGCAGTTGGTTAAATAATGCAATTACGATTGTAGCATCTTGCGAAGACGATCTCACGGGCCGCAAATATTCACTCGCGAAACGGGAACCGGGAGAAGGGAGTTCGTTAATCGAATACTTGCCTGAAAACAACAAAAACAAAAACAAGAGGAACAAAGTCAAGCGGGATCAATATTCGTATAATTGAATTCGGATGAGAATCCATCGGCGTCCCGTGAACAAAGAGACAACAAAATATCCGGAAAGCACGGTTCTTCCGTGCAGACGTGGGCGATTTTAGTGGAAAATTGTGACCAGGCTGAGCTTTCCCGCTCCTCCCCTCCTCTCTCTCCCTCTTTTCTTTCTCTTTCTCTCTCTCTCTCTCTCTCTCTCTCTCTCTCTCTCTCTCTCTCTCTCTCTCTCTCTCTCTCTCTCTCTCTCTCTCTCTCTCTCTCTCTCTCTCTCTCTCTCTCTGTCTCTCTCTCTCTCTCTCTCTCTCTCTTTGCCGATAACGAAAGACGCAGACTTCGCCCACGAATTCACGAGATCGTCGGATCAAAAGTACGATAAGAGAATAGTATTTTTATTTTATTTCTTTCTATTCGATTTTTCTTTTCGTTTTGGTTTTTTTTAATGCGCGCTGGTCTCCCTTGATCGTGGATTAAGAGTACGAGGGGCTTCGAGCTTGGCGACTCGAGGCGCGTGTAAGTGATATACATAATG
Organism: Ophion obscuratus; assembly: GCA_964007375.1. Lineage (NCBI taxonomy): Eukaryota > Metazoa > Arthropoda > Insecta > Hymenoptera > Ichneumonidae > Ophion > Ophion obscuratus. The sequence goes on from OZ023323.1 coordinate 36,873,316, forward strand.
TAGTGTAAAGTGATAGCAAATGTGTGTGTGTGTGTTTTTTTTTAAATTATCATCGCAAGGAATTTACCGATACGAAGTAATTCCAAAATAATGCTAAAGGATGATGACGACGATGCATTGATCGATGAACGATCAATCGCCAGGCTCGAAGCCCGCATTGCGACTAGGCAGCATGATTCCCAAATTTATCCTGAGAAAGTCCCCTGCTGCTGGTCGAGAGCTGAGATGAAGCTAGTAACTCTGGTTACTTTTTGGGGAAGTACATTTTGGGGAACATGCCATTCTACTCGCGGTGTCGCTTATCAAATTTGCTCCCCGCGACAGCTTTGCGGCGCTTTACTCTTTTGTTTTTCGTGGATGCTCTGGTGGTGTGCGAGGCATTTTTATATTGGGACTTCCTGTCTCGGTAGCGTGAATTATCAATGGGACAAAACGGTAGCGAAAGGAATGAACAAAAAAAAGAAAAACGTAGTCTTCGCAAATTCACTTGGTACATTGAAAATCCGTTCTTCGTCGGCCTTCCTTATTTTGTGAGATGACCTCGGGGTTAGTCGCCTCGGAACTGGAATACCAGAGACAATAAAAGCACGTGCACGATCTAGGATCTCCTGTAACAAAATGAACAATTAGGATGGTGAGAAGGAGTGGAAAAGACGCGCGCAAGCGCGCCGGCTATACTTCTGTTGGGGATTTTTTTTGGGTATGAGGAAAGTCGTGAGCGCCTTTGGGCTGCAGGAGTTACGCGGTCTCACAGCGACGAAAACGACAGATGATCCAGAATAATGGGAAAAAATGTCCTTTTCATCACGCAGCATTTTTTTTTTTAATATCAGTTGACTGCAATCTAAGAAACGAGATACGGCTCATGGTCCGCGACTCCATTGCGAAAGATTTTTTCCCTCGTCTCTTCGGCAGACTGAAAGGCAGGTCTTTCCGTGACAATCTGAGACTCGTGTCGTATAGGTGAGCGGGGTGAATAAAATTGGTACATTGGCTCACTCGCTGACGAAACTCTGCAAAAAGTAGAGTGATCTCTGGGAAACGTGTAATAACAAGACTCGATTCTTCAAGATCAACTCTCGAAATATCAATCGCTTCGCTCCTTTCTTCCATTCCATATCGTGGCTCCATATTTTTCAACTCGAACGCTCTTCATTTTTTCTACCTCTCTATCCTTCTTCGATCAATTTCAATCAAACTTGGAATGCTCTCGCGGACCCAGAGAAACTGACCAAATATTTGCCTTTCCCACGAACCCATACTCTCTTCCTTCCACTTCTCGCAACCCTTGAGGTCAGTACCAAAAAAAAATTGAGCTTCAACGCAAAATTGGCCATACAAAATTTTCTACTACATCTCACGTAAACGTTTCCATCGCGAGGCGGAATTTCGAGTATACGCTCGGGAGCAACGTAGTCCAGCTCTTCGTCAATTATACACGACGTATCGAATGCTTTTCAAACTGGTTTACTTAATTTATACGGCCTTGTGATTTCGCCATATCCTCGCGCGAGTGCTTCGTTTTCATAACTTTTACACGAAACACTGCAAACATCTTCCTGCGAACTTTCAATAATAATTACTCGGACTCTAGGAAATACTAGCTAAATTTCAAGCTTCGGATTCGACCGTTCAAATATTTTGTTAATTTTTTGGTACGCCCTCTCTCTCTCTCTCTCTCTCTCTCTCTCTCTCTCTCTCTCTGCCTCTCTCTCTCTCTCTATGTTGTAAGAAGGGAAAAGACATCGGTATGAAAAAGTATGCGTGTGTGTATATGCAGCACTGGCCAAAATAAAGAGCGCACAGAACGGTGCAAATAAATGGCGCGGTGCGTACTTTATTTTGTCCATCGGATTATATATATATATACGCACACGCACACACACGCGCGCGCACACACACACACACACACACACACACACACACGCACACGAGGCTACTGGTCACGATCCCGTAAAAGGATTGTAGGACGTGTTTTCCGCTATCAAATAACCCAGTAATTCTTTATGGAATATTGAACCATTTTCAAGATATTATTGTTTTCATTTTTTTCAACCTAGGGGGAGGCAACTTTAAAAATTAATTTAAATGTACCTTTTGTATGGAATAAAACTTTTTTTATAATCTGTAGTTTGAGGGACAGTAACAAAGAATTATCAACACTAAAACACGAATAATTATTAGACTTGCAGAGTTTCGGCCCCCTGATTCAAAAATGTTTGCAGATTATTCTTATTTTATTGTTGATAATTCTTTGTTACTGTGTCCTCAAACTACAAATAATAAAAACGTTTGATTCCATACAACAGTATTTTAATAAATTATTCAAGTTGCCCTCCCCTCAGTTTAAAAAAACAATAAAAATAATAATGTCTCGAAAATGGTTCGCTTTTTCATAAAGCATTACTCGTTTATTTGATAACGAAGAACATATTCTAGAACCCTTTCATGGGATCGTGCTCAATAATCGGTATACCACATTTTCTCTAATGATTGAATTCAATTCTCGAATTAAATTAGAGAAATTGTCCTGCCACGCACTGTTCAAGATAAACGTAGATACAGAGGGACCCTTTGTGTACTATGTTCTACCAAGTAGTATTTTCATATATATATATAAATGAATATGTATGTATGTCTATATAAATCTCAATCAGTATTAATTATTATTGAAAATTTTGGGCTTCGATGGAACGTGTACTGCCGAGCGTTATACAAAAAAAGACCATTGGATTTGTCGTTCATCCGCCAGGATTGTACAAATTCTCGAAAATCACTAGAGATCCGACAAAAGTTCATTTCAAGTTTCATTGCCGACATTTCAAGTTTACATTGCCTTGTGCGTGTGTGTGTGCGTTAGCGAAACTATGAAGTTGGCAGTCTCTCGGTTGTTTTCCTTTTTTTATATACGATACTGAAAGAATGGCTTTGTACCATTTGTACTTTGCGCAATATCAGATTGTCTGTGCGTAGGCGTTGTTACATAGCGCGGGTGTTACGCTATGCGGGCTTGCTATCTCTCTCGGCTGAGGGTTCAATCTCGGCTTTGCAAAAGCTGCGCTACGTGCTTTCCGTATCGATTCTTTATCCAGCGCACGTGCCAACTGGTTCGCGCGGCAGAATGCGACACTATTGAAATACCTGGTTGTCAGGATAGGCACAGGAGTCGAAGGAAAGATATACCGCATAACCATAAGAGAGACAGAGAAAGAAGGGCAGTATATTTATTCCATCGCGCACGATCTCGTTATTCGCTGACCTGTTACATTTTTCCTTCCCGCTTTATATCACTTGTACAGCCTATCCGCAACGTTTCTCGACCACACTTGCTTCTCATTTGACCTATCCTTGTTCCCTCGCATATTTATAGCTACATTCTTTTTCTCGATGACACGATTGCAGCGAAAAAAAAAAATTCTCAGTCCCAACCAATCTCTTGCCACTTGTTGCACGCCCACCGTCGATCCAGCCGAACGATGTATTGATCTTCCCTGCTCGTCTCAACTCCTACCGCACGCTCCGTCATCGTCGAATCGCCAGGTTTTTTTTTTTTTTTTTTTTTTTTTCGGCGCGTCCCAATACTCAAAGAAATCTCGAGCAGCAATTGCGAATCAGATTGTCAGTCAGGTGCAGAGTATTCACATCCGTATACACGATGCCCTCGTTGGAGCATACATATCGTATTTGTTATTATTTGATTGTAACGATGGGAAGGAACTCTCATCACTGAGAACAAGAGAGCGAGTACATTGAAATGGGAAAATTGAACATCCGCAAACGATTTGCTTCTACTCCATGTAAATCCTCGACCGATCTAAATCACATTGTTCACTGGTTTTCCCCGTGTGGGCTCGATATAGACGCGTATCGTATCATTCCAAACGTAAAAACAAATCACGAGCCCACGTACTTGAATCTTGTAGAAGAAAAAAACCCACTAGGAGTATATAGTTTATACACAGATAGGTATATGTACAATATAAATAATAGGACATGTACATACATGTGAAAATGTCCGGTATTACATACACAATATAAGTTATATATATATATATATATGTATATATAGTACCGGTAAAAATTTCTCGATCACTTTAGATAATTTCAAAATTATATTGGAATAATATAATTCATTTAGTTTCTTATTCTACGAAAACACTACATAGTCCTATAAAAAAGAATTACATTATTCTAATATAATTTTGCAACTATCCAAAGTGATCGAAATCTTTCGACCGATACTGTATATATCGATTGACCAGATGGGTTTCGTGGCAATAAGACTTCACGCCGTGCGCAACACTCGGGCTCATTACGACAGCACTGTTTATATTATTATTACGCCTTTCGCAATAATATACACTCGAACGTAAGTTTTTCTTTCTCACATAATATTCAGAACAATTGTGCGACGATGGTTGGCCGCGGAAACGCGTTTGATCGCTTTGTATCCGCTGCCCGCCCGTGTACTCGCTGTCGTTCTCGTCCGATTATTATTTACCGTCATATATCATCCGAATTAACGAGAAAAAGTACATATCTCCGTTGTTAGATTGATTGCGCCCTTCGATGAACCGAGGCATCTACAAAGCGATAATGTTAATTGTGTGTGATTGTGTGTGTGCGTGTGTGTGTGTGTGTGTGTTTATGGTGTTGTTACGCGACGAGGCGAGCCTCGGTTACGTTGAGTTTTCGGGTCCAACTGTACAGTATACATTACATTCTATGGATATAGACATATATTATAGATACGCGTTAATGATATTATCTTTTTTTTCCTACGGTTATTATTATTTACAATAATGTTACGATTATTGATGAATTAATGCCGGTTGTTACGGTGAACCATGCCCATATGTTATTATCTACGATCATTAATTGTTATGCCATTATATTATTAATGTTATTATTATGATTATGATTATTTCATTATTATGATGTAACTGCGATTAGAAATTAGACGATTGTCATTTTATTAAATGATGAGTTGCGATAAAACATGAATATTACTCGATCACGAACCTTTGACTGCGCTCATTTTCCAGTAAATGATTTTAAGACAATGCGCGAAATTCCGAGCTATGGAAAATCACCGAAAACCTCGTCACACGCGTCTAGTGAAATATGAAATTTGTAAAGATGGTCAAATACCGGAGCAAAAAATTTCGATTTTCCAATATTATTTTTATTTATATTTACGCAATTCGGATACATAGATGCGTGTGTGTGTGTGTGTGTTTGTGGATAAGGAACACGGTTTGTGGACATGATAATTCGCGCTGGGAAAATTCGATGCAGCCGTAGGGGTTCGTAGACCGCGCTGTAACGTACAGTACCCACGTACGTAATTTATATATACATATAAAAATATCCGGTATACTATACGTCATTTTGCTTATTTTTTCCCTACCGAGGATCATACGCGTGCCCGTACACAATACCCGAGTACAATAAAGTATAGAAAAATATATATAAAATCGTTGCGGGCAACCTTCTAAACGAATGATAAGGATTTACAATGCTGCTCCAGTGTAAATTGTATCAACGAGCCGTCCAGTCGACGAGTCTGTTTCTAAATTGAATCGGAAAGCGGAATCTTAATCGGAAAGCTCTCGATGTCACTCATTATCGAGATTGATGTTGCAATCTATATCACATCATTCAAGTTGTTCGCTTTTTTACAGTACGCAAACAACCCATCCATCCAGTGTATGAACTTTCTATACTTTGCTAAAGCGGACAAAAAAGGATTGCATCGCCGACACGCTGATAAACTTGAATGACTTTTCAACAGAATAACAATATACGTGTAAGTGATAAAATATATGCTTTGAAAATGTCCCGTTGAGCCCTCGTTGGTTCTCAAGATGCATACAAGCATACATTCGCATGCGCAATGAGTCTTCGGATCGGGAGACGCGAAGAAAAAAAAACTTATCACAAGGCTTTTCACAATGGGACGGGCAACATGAACTTTTAAGTACAAAAGTTGACAATTACATCGGGAGACGTTTCTTTCATTCTTAAGTAACACGCAGGAAGAATGTTGCAGTTTTCTTCGCGAACTCTTGAGTGGAAATCGATTCTACGTTATCTTTGGATTTGAGGACTTCCGGGATTATTCGGCTAGCGATAAGTAACGTAAAATACTGTTCGACGAGAGACTAACAAGTGTCTTATCGTCTTGGTATCAGAAGAAAATTTCTTACCTTTCGTAATCATGCACCTTGCATGAAATTCACCCACGCTTCACACAGGCACTTTGCGATGGCATGAACCTTTTTTTCAATTAGTTCTTTCAACTCTTCTTTAGTATATTTATGTACAAAAATTCGTACCGCGGATTTTTACAAGGATTTGCCGGTATGTTTGGCAGGGACTGGGAGACGTCCAATCGTAAGTATACCGTGAAAAAACTACGAGACCTCTGAGTACTTTGCAGCGGGAAATTGTCTTCTCAAAGGATTCATCGACCATTTATGCGCATTTTTTTGTGCCTCCGTATCTCGAGTACGTGGTTCGGGGATCACCAGATTCGTACGGTGCACTGGAAGACCCTCAAAGCCTCGAACATTCGGTCCCTGTCTGCAAGTAGACCGTAGGCCCCGTTGGGAGAAACTCGAACGATAAATAAGATACGGAAAAAAAACGGAGAAAGACCGCTGTACGAGGTGTCGATAGTTGAAGCTAACAGCTAACACCAGTCCAGAAGATCGTATAAACTATTTTCCTTCAAATGCTGTAAAAAAGAGTTTTAAAAATATGCGTTTCGTCTGATACCGAAACGTTGCTATTTTAACTATGCGATTTTCACCGTCAATCTCAAATTAACGTTTTCTCCCTTGAATTTCTGAAACAACGTTGCGAATTCGCTTACAGCATAAAGTTAACCAACGTTAACGGTACAGGGAAACTTTTCACACTATCTTCTGAACTTGCCACAAAACTATGTAGGAATTTCGCAATTTGTTGAAAAACCTCTTATAAAGAATTCTTCACGTTTTTCTGTTCTGAAAATAAAACGTTTTTTCCCCTGACTTTGCCATTTCTGTAAAAAAAAAACAATCCTTGAAAAATCCACTACATATTCTTCTCGCTCCTACTACACAAAATAGGAGAACTTAGTTTTTCGATGAAGGTCAAAAAGGTGCTGCCTCAGAGCAAAAATTCCGCAAAAATTCCATACGCTCACAACTAGGTCCTTACGTCACTTTGCAGGGATTTTCATGAAGACTTGTAGTTCAGACCTCTGGACTAGTGCCGACCTTGAAGGAGGTCGAATCGTTTCGTACACGACACGTACAACTTTTCCATATGGTCCTTACAAATCAGCTGGATCTTAACTACCACTAATGTTTTCGTATGGTTAGCCCGAAATTGACACCGCAGCTGAACTTCAACGGGGAAAATCCAAGTCTCGGCCAAGACGAATTTTCAAGCTGGCGAGTCTGTTTCAACTGGCGTTTGACACATCGATGTCGATGGTCTCCTCCTTGAGCAACGAACGTTTGTCCTCCCTAGTAGCCGATTGCTTCTTACCGCCTGCTTTGCGCTTGCCCCGATTGGTAACACCGTTGTCGTCGTCCATCATGCGCAATATTTGCGTTTGATCGGAACTCTCGATCGGTGCTATAGAAATGTCGCGAACGGCGCGGAATTTGCCGCAATTGTTCAGATGCTCGTTCTCCAGCCGGAAGAAGTTCCAGACGAATCTCCTACGGGAGAGAAAAACATACCAAATAATTGTGTGAAGTAGCGTTGGGAGACTCTACACTACAGTGAGATCTGAAAAACGATTTTTTTTTATCGGATAGTAAAAAAAATACTTTCTACGATTTTTCAAGTGGTATGTCATGGGTATACGTATCAATACCAATAAGTGTCAAACTTTAAAAAAAACATGCGTTATTAGCAACGTTATTCGCGATGCTGAAGAGACTCGGCTCAATATTTATCTTCTTTCCCTAATTTTCACCGATGTATTCGTTAAAATAAATTAAGCCGCACAACACGTTTTTCTTTCAATTAAAAAAATGTCCACCCTTTTTTGGGACACCAAGTGAGTGTGTTCTCTTAATTTCATTCGTCCGGAATATTTATTAGATAAATAGCTTGCTCTCAACTCAGTGTTTGTCTCAATGTTACCTAAATACTTCAAGCGGTGCGACTATCGACGTCATAAGATCGTTCGAGATGTAGCTGTACTCGACGAGAACGTAGCTGACGATCCACGAGAATCTCAGGACGAAATCCTCGATAATGGCAAAGTAATAGAATCCCTAAAAAAACGAAAAAATTCGATGAGTGGTGCAGACCTGGCAGGCCAAGATTCGCGAGAAAGCGTTTTTATATTTACAGCGGATGAATAAACGACTTCTTCGCGCAAGAACTTATTCTCTCCGGCATTACTGTCCAGCAGCCCCCAATCCATCTTTATGTCCCAGGTGTACGAGTAAACGGAATTTATGACGCAACTGACTATCCACAGCCAGAGCCACGGACTTTCCCAGTGACTCGTGTACGTCGGTTGATGATATTGCTTGAGTGTAGCGGTGATAACGACGAGAAATGTCGTCGAGTATTTGCCTGCATTTACGAGATGCGGGAAGGCTTCCTTCGAGTCACGATATCTTCTCAAACACTGGGCAAAACGAAACCACGCAGGTAGACAATTCACGATTGGTCGAATAATCAAAGATCCGGACATGCATTGGTTCGTGTCGCCGGCCTCGAGCCAGTTCCCGTTAGTTATGTAGAAACAGAGCAAAAAGTGAAAGTCCATCAGCGGGGTTACGAGACTGTTGAGCTGATCGGCGAGCCAGAAATCGGCGAAGTTTACGAATGCAAACGGAGCTATTATCATTCGCCACTGCAAAAGAATGGAAAGATGAACTCTCGCTGTTCCGTACAGTTAACACGCTGTTTGTTTTTAAATCTCTGCGACTCACTGAAATTCGGAGCAGCCAGAAACGCGCCTCGTGACGAAATATCCGAAAAGGATTCAGAAGAAAAGCGAGCATGATGCAAACAAGAACGAGCGGATTCACGTATGGCGGTATGCTGAGGCTAGCGCTGTAGAGAAAACTCAGTAGGCTCAGTGTCCATACGACACCGAGAACTGCGGCGAGCTCCATGATGTGTTGTTCGGACAAATGATTTCGCGGATCAAGCTCGAATATGAGAACGTGATTGACACCGGACGATCGCCAACCATACACGTTGACACCCATCAGAAAAAGAAATTGTATCACGAGGAGAGGTCCCCGATAGAGACGGAATGCTATTCTAAGATTGTCCCCACCGTCGTGGAATATTGCTGCAACATAAATACACAAAGTACAAGTTGGAACGATGATTAAATGGATTTGACAAAGCTCGGGGAAAGAACACTTTAGGGAGTAAAAAAATCCCCAGATCGCAATGTTTTAGCCAACCATGATTGAAAAGATTACGATTTTTCTTTGTTGTTTGCCTCACCGGAAAGAACAACGGCGACGAAGAGAATAATGAAGCTGCCGGAGAAGAGGCCAACTTTAAAAGTAGTCCAGGGACTCTGATGCTCGCCGAGGGGCGGAACACGGAGACGTTTCATCGCGCGTTGACGATCTCCACCTTCCAGGCCGCTCGTTACCGTCGCCTCTGTCTCCTGGATCAATTTGTCTATGTCCTTCGAAGTACAAAAGTGAGACGTCTCGACGCACTCGACACGCCATTTCGAGCCGGTATCCACGGACAAAAGCTGAATGAAGAAAATAGCCGTGAAACGATTGCAAAAGAGGCGACGACGTTTGCTACAATGGGAACGGATAGCCACGAACTTTCCGATATTTTTAGGAGTCTGGATAAGAACGCGAGGAACTTGTCGGGAGCTCCGAGGCGGGGTCGTTTCTTATCCGACGTGCTACACTCCTTCCCCTTTACCTTGTCGTGCTTCTTGAGTATTTTTCGAAATCCGGTGTAATTTAGATTCTGATAATTCTGCAGCAGAATAAGCGAAAGATAGTACTCGGAGAATGCGAGTTTCAACTCTCTGATTTTTCTCGTTGGTAGTTGGGCCTTGGTCGCTGCTGCAGCCGATTTACCCTTGTTCCTGCCGCTAGAGTGTTGCAGCTCCGTCGCGGTCTTTAGCTCGTTTTGCAAAGCCGCATATTTGCGGGTAGCCTCTGCCAACTTCTCTATACAGAAATCGTTGCTCACGTTTGTTTCTTTTATCTTGGTCACATTGGAACGCTAGGTAGTTTACAAACTCGAAACTATCGAATCTCCCAAATGTATTTCTCACCGGAGTAGAAGGTATTGATTTTCTTCAGCTCGCGATCACAAAACGTGAAGAAAACCTCGTCGAAGGAAGCAAAGTGACGGGTTATCACCTCCGGATCTACGCTCTCCGCGGACGGCGCCTCTTCCACAGCGGCGTACAGCATCGCCTTCATTTCCTGTGACGACCGAGCAAAACATTACTTCTCCAAGTCGCATCGACGGTTACTTCCGCCAGAAGCAACGGCATATTCCATACCTCGTAGCTTATGTATTGCTTCCGCCATTCCGGTGTAATGTGGGCGGACAGATGCTCCGCGAACTTCATCCTGTTTGCGCAGCTGATCCGATGTTACAGAATCTTCAAGCTACTGGGCAGAAAAAACGTATCATAAGTGGTCTGCCCAAGAACCATAATTCAGTGCAGAGCTAGACAATGGCCCAATTGCAATTTTTTATGGAATTGTATACGATACAAGATGAAAGATAAAAAGTCTGCATTTTACGAATACCGATGATCACAAAATGTAATAAGCGTACGTTGACATGTTCACCCTGCCCCTGACTAGACCGTTATTCTTCCAGATCCCAAAATAGCAAGACTTTAAGATAAGGGAGAAACCACCAGTGGAAGATGGTCTTCTTTTGTTTCACATCCGCCAGACTAATGGAAAAGAACTGCGGAGTAGTTTAGTGTTACCTTTATAAATGTAAGACGATAGCTTTGTCGGCTTATTGACCGCGCAACGACAAATTGCCATACTCAAGAAGGACAAATATTGGTCTCCTTCAAACATAAAGAACGAGCTGGTGTAACGGGACGGAGACACACAGCAGCGTTAAAGTGCTGCTTTATCGTCATCAAAGGGTGGGAGGTTAAAGTTATATATCATTCACTTGTTTGTTTAATACACTCGACTGTGTGTACGTACCGAGATTAGTGTGAGACAATTATAAGAGAAGTTGTAAAAGGGCATAGGCCAGACCGCTCCACAATGATCTCTTTAATTGTTACCGTGCGCTCTCGTTCTTGCTGTCATTTCCAATCTTGCTGTTGCCGCAAAACCACTGTTAATTGTAACGTTCATTGTTTCGTGAACGATGAAACGAACCAACGAAAACAAGCGAAATTTCGAGGATTTTATATATCGTACCGAGAGTCAGACGTATGCCCCAAAAGACAAAAGGAGCACGCCAGTAAGTTTTATTTCATTTTTTGGTTCGGTGCTCGTGAAGACAAACACTTGTCACTCGAGAGGGTTAATAGATAAGAAGCAACTTGATTATTGATTCGCGTGACCCAAATAATCAAAGATCTTACCGAAGATCTCGAATCATACGGACTCTCTTACGGCCCACCCACATACGCTGCTTACCAGCCGTTGATACGAAAGTTATCTTTCATCACACACAACCCAGTCCCAGCTAACCATGTACCGTAAATGTATCCCTCATGTGGAGTGCGCCGTACCGGTACTGTTACCACCTCGTACGTGCGTACGGTACTGGTACATGGCGGGTATGTCGTACGGTACGCTGTACCGCCAATGTACTAGTACAGTACTGGTACAGTATCGCCAACGTGGAGCCACCGTAGACTGCAGTACGGTGTAACTCCACGGTAGGAACAGCTTGGAGGTACGAGTACGTTGGTATCCCGTAGCCGTACATTATCGGTACTGTATGGTACGGCGTACTCCACATTTGCGGTACTCTGTACTAATGGTACGCTTGGTTAACTGGGCAAGCGTACCAGCGGTTGGTTAAGCGGCACAGCGTACCGCAAAAGTGGAGTACGCCGTACCCTACAGTACCGATAATGTACGGGTACGGGATACCAGCGTACTCGTACCTCCACGGTATCGCTACCGTCGAGTTACACCGTACTGCAGTCTACGGTGGCTCCACGGTGGCGATACTGTACCGGTACTGTACTACTACAATGGCGATACAGCGTACCGTACGCACGTACGAGGTGGTAACAGTACCGGTACGGCGCTTTCCACATGAGCGGTACTTTTGCGGTACTTGGTTAGCTGGGTGGTTAACTGGGATTTTTTGCGGCTCCGGGATAGCGCAAAACTTCTTTACCGACGGTCGGTAAAACGATCAACTTTGCTTATCCGCAGCTGGTTAAAATTACCCCAGTTAACCAAGCGTACCATTAGTACAGCGTACCGCAAATGTGGAGTACGCCGTACCCTACAGTACCGGTAATGTACGGCTACGGGATACCAGCGTACTCGTACCGCCAAGGTATCGCTACCGTGGAGTTACACCGTACTGCAGTCTACGGTGGCTCCACGGTGGCGATACTGTACCGGTACTGTATTCGTACATTGGCGGTACAGCGTACCGTACGGCATACCGGTCATGTACTAGTACCGTACGCACGTACGAGGTGGTACAGTACCGGTACGGCGCACTCCACATGAGGAATACATTTACGGTACATGGTTAGCTGGGACGTTGTACCCAAACGGGACTTTTCGGAAAAACAGCGGAGTAACGTCGAATTGTAATTCACCAACGATGCGAGACACGAGCAACTTACGACGCGTCATAAAAATATTTATTCAATAATTAAGAGATAGAAAAACCGAGTGTATCAACTTTCGTAAAAATAGACATTAGATAGCAGAACCTGATTGCATCGATGTATATGAAACCTCATCTCATGAACGTTGCATAGTGTTCTCAAATTCTTTTACTAATATTCTTGTGTGTGTGTGTGTGTGTATGCATGTATACATACACCTGGAATATTACTTTCTTTTTGTTTTTTAAGCGGTCAACTCCTTTCGTCCGTCCTGTAGGTACGAGGCTTCGATTTAATCATGTATCATGTATGGCACATACATAAAATATTACATTATGCACGTATACATATATTTTGCAAGTACGGTCCTCGTTAACATATATACATATATATGCGTGAATTCAACTCGTAAAAAATATATAAATGCCGAAATCTCAACGTCATATTGAACATTGAAATACCGTGGAAAAACAGCGGTGCGCTTTTGTTGCACGGTATTCCACGACTATAGTGAAACGTTGTCAAGCTCTATACCGGTTTTTTTTCCTTCGTCATTCTCCCAGTGTACAATATCGAGCATTTGCCGATGACGTCACGAACACACGTTTCTCGTTTAAAGATACAAGCTTATCTTCGCATTGGAATAGTACGATTCGAAAAGAGAAAAAAAACGCAGAAGAGTAATCACAGTATCGAACTGTTGTCGGTGCGGGGCGCGCAGCTACGTTGTTAAAACGAGCAAATATACGCGTAAAGTGAAATCGACGGAAGCGCGATTTTTAAATTGACACGAATGATGCCGGGCGGGTGTTGTTTTACTTCGCAAAGAGTGTTTTCTTCCTTCGCTGGACCTCGCTTTTCTTCCTTGTTAAATAAGTATAAGTTGCACAGAGATCGCGACATGACGCAATTTTAGTTATCGTATTGCCCGAGGAATGCGTTGCACGCTGGGCAATAGTGCTTCTTGACCAAACAACTGTCCATGCAGTACGGACATGGAGCACACGGCCAGCATCTGGAAACAAAAATACCGCAGCGGCGTTACTCTACCTCTTTATCTGTAACTCTCTCTCACTCTCTATTTTTTGTATTTAGTATTTTTTGTATTTCATGCCAGAGGACAATTAGTCCGCAGTGCATTAATAAATCTCTCTCTCTCTCTCTCTCTCTCTCTCTCTCTCTCTCTCTCTCCCTCTCTTCCGAACCTTTATTCCATTTAGGACAACGGATGTGTCTTCACCGACTGAATTCTTCTATCAATGCAGCCATTTTTTGACACATATAAGTAATTATGATATTGAAGTTTGCATTATTGGACCGCAACGAAGGTGTCATTTTCTTGGCAAATTTAAGCCTTCAAAAACACTTCATTTTTTTGCAGTATCCTCATTAGAGATCTTAAGCTGAAATAAGTAAGGAACACTTGGATAGTAATGATAATTACGCAATGAAAAAATTAAAATGAATTTTCGTTGCCTTCCAACTATGCGAACTCCAACATCGTAAATAATTTGACTGGTCGTACCCTATCAGGCAGAGAAGAAGAGCGAACAGATGAGTCTTTGTGCTAGTGTCATTCTCGACTCTGGTAGAAATGCTGGCCTGGCAATGAGGACAGGTCATTGGCTGAGTGTCCGGACCGAAGTTAGCCTGTTGCACGAAAACTACACCTGGAACAGACAAATTATGAAGAAGGTGATACGAAGCAATGAGCCTAGATCGGGTTGATGAAATTTTGCAGTAATAAGAGCTATACGGAATCCTAGGCAAAGAGCCGAAATGTTCTATTTGTAAAATATATGGCCTGGCCATTCATTGCAAATAACCGTAGCGCAATGCTGAAGACTTAGGCTGAAAATTCTCAATTTTTCCAAAGTTCTTATTTCGAGCAAACGACGAGATAGCCTCCGTTCAGCTTTTCACCAAGCGAGAGGGTTCTCCTCGTTTTTCCGAAACATCAGTTGTTCTTGGGAAGACTTCGAATCTGCAGAATGATTTTGAAGTTTGCATCGTTGGAACGCAACGAAATTTCCGTAGACCATTTTTTTTGTTGCTAATTTCGGTCTCCAAAATCACTCAGACTTTTTTTTCAGAATCCTTATTAATGATCTTCAGCCCAAATAAGTAAGGAGTATTTTTGGATGGTGAGGGAAATGAGGCAATGAAAAAATAAAAATGAATTTTCGTTGCATTCCAACGATGCAAACTTCTACATCGTTCTGCAGAACAGCCATTTCTGTCACATTAATGGCAACTCGGTCTATGTGGGTGGCGTTTGCGAGTGGATTAACGCGTACGTCAATTAACGCGAGCATACCAGGAACTGGTTGCGGTGGATATTGTGGCTGATGATGGCCGTCGGTGTAGGGAGGAGGTGGTGCGAAGCCCGGTGGTGGCGGTTGATTTGGTGGTGCGAAGCCCGGCGGTCCATGTTTGTCCATTTTAGTTGTTGATCTCTTTTAGCTGTCCGATAGAATGCTGAAATGAAAAATTGCAAGGTCAATAGCTGATCAGGCGAAAATATATTTTTTTCTACGTCCTCGAGACGAGGTGTTTGACGTGACAGATATTTTCTATCGGCACAACTAGAGTGCGATCGATAGCTTTGTATTAAGAACGAAAAAGAAAATGACGGCCGTCACTTCTGACGAAGGAAAAAAACATCGAAGAACACGAGCTCGTTCTTTTCCCGAATAGAATTTTATCGACCGTTTGATAAGCCAACATTATTGATTAGATTATGGGCTTTATAATAATATTTTTCATTTCTTCTTTGCACCCGGGGCAAGAGAGAGCGAGAGCAAGAGAGCGAGAGCGAGAGAGCGAGAGCGAGAGCGAGAGCGAGAGAGAGAGAGAGAGAGAGAGAGAAGGCGAGTGACGCAGAAGCTCGTTACAGACCTGTGCCAGTCTGCCGCACTATTGATAAGAGCAACTGAAACCTACGCGGAATTATGACATTCAGAGTGCCGCACTCGGGAAAATACGAAGGTGTTCACGAGTATGAGCGCGACTATCGTTGCTTCGCTTGACGTGTGCTTGTTGATTTTCCTCACACGCACGAACGTTACCTTGACTCACAATTAAGTCCCGCGTTCATAAAGTTCGTTTTCAAAGCGCCTCAACGTTAGCGCGGAAATTTTGTTTCTTCGACGATGAAAAAAAAGCCTGCTACTTTTTTTTTTCAAAGAATTCATTTGAGATGGTGTTCCACCCAAGAATCGCATAAATTTAAAACTGCCAAATATATGCTCATGTAAAGTATATATCCTGTATATAAGTATAAGTTCTTAACAATAATATATGCTCATGTAAAGTATCAAGTGAAAAAGTGTTTTTTTTGTCGATAAAACTCTGATATCTTAAGAACCGTTGAATTCATGTCTTACTGTTATCGCAAAAAAAATCGATTTATTTGTCTTTCTGAAAAAGGCGATACGGTTTCCTTCTTGTTTCATTCTCGGGATATTTTTTCGGCGAGAAAATAAAAGTCAATGGAAGATCATGTTGTAGATGCTTCCGCGAAAGGTGAAAATAAAATGAGAAGGTATTTTAAAAATTGTTTCTTCCTTTCCCACTGTCGAAATAATGATCGCGAAATAGAAATAATGGTCGCGAAAACGATCATCGTTGGTGACCTCCAAAATATTGATCGCAATTTTAGACTCCTGCATCCTTGAGCTCGCGGTAGAGCGTACACTCTTTGTCCTTAGCCGGTGTATTACCGGATGCCGACGAGTCGCTGGCTTCAAGCGCGTATCATTTTTCGCATAGAAATCACACCAACGATAGTGAATTTTTCATCGTTGGAATGTAACGATTGTTTTTCTGATTGCAAATTATTTTTTTTTAGCACATCAAAGCTCCGTTAAACTTTTTTCAAGATCCTCATTGGAGAGCTAGCACCAACATAAAATAATATTTCGCTTAATAATAGAATGGATAAAAAGGTAATTAAAAGGAATTTCCGTTGCATTCTAACGATGCAAACTTTAAATGCATTCGACCCAAGCAACATAGTCGTTCCAAAAATTCTCGCGTATCAAAAAGATAGGTAGAGTCGCAAGACCTCAGGAGTGAAGAAAACATATATATGATCCGGGAGAAAAAACCTGAAGAAAGGTTTTTTCCAGATACTATTTTTGTTCCCGAGTACGGAAAGTTTTGAGAAAATATATTCTTAAGGCGTTAGGCTACTGTGAAAATTTGAAAACTCTCGTTCGTTGAATGAGACAACTAAAATTGAAAAGGAAAGTCCAACGTATGGTGCAGGAATCGCAGAATTAAGGTACCTTATGATTACAACGATAAAACTGCTGACGAAACTCTTCAAACGCGTTTTTCACAAAACTATGAACTCAAAATCAATGGACGGATTGACTTGAACTTTGGTGACCTATTCAGTGTAATATTAGTTTAGTCTTGACCGATGTTTTTCTTCTTAATATTTGTTTCATTAGTTCTTAACAATAATGTCATTTTTCCCCGAAAAAAAAGAGAAAAAATATTAACATTTTTTTTTAAATTATTGAAACACGATTACGGAACAAATCTCGGTCAAGTCTCGGCCAATATTATCTATTTTAAGGAAAAACGCGTTTTTTTGTTCGTTCGAAAATCAAGTGTACCGTTGAGCGCTTCACGAGATTTTTTTATAACTTTATTAGTCATCAATTTTTTCAAAATAAAATTTGGTAGACAACTTTGTTAATGTACGTACAAGTAAACGTCCAAGCGATTTTTCATTCATCTTATTCATTCAAAATTAATTTGTTTTAATAACCCTGATTTTCATATCGTCGCAGCTTTGTGCAATTTTTCTCCACCCGAGGTAAAGACATACCTCGATCCTTTTATTTTCCTTCGCTTTGGAAAATGAATCGGTCTTCCAAGATTAAACGATAAATTGTCATGAACATGTGGTACTCTATCCCCCCCGCTTCAATTCTCGGAAAAGCATAGTCGCCCGATAACAGTTTGTACGTATCGACATGATTGGACGTAGGTATGAGTCATCGCTCGAACCACCGGAAGATCTCACGTCAATTCGACGAAAAACTGTCTATATTCATCTAGCTTACAATCGAGAGTCGATAAAAGTGAAAAAAATCGCACAATGTGTTGTCGATTCTGAGTGAAATCGACTTCTCAACGCATTTATTAGAATCGATAAGCTTTTATCTAAACCCACACGGCATTGAAATGTCATATCCGTGACACGAATAAGATCATTTTGAGACAGATATCCCGCTAATCTGAATTGTCAGATCGACCATGGAGTCACGTACAGTAAATCACGTATCAGTCCGTTTTAATGTTATACAGGTTACGAGCTTACACACGATACGGATAAAGCCACCAATTCGGTCATGTTATGACGTAATAATTTTTTTCGGCCAATATTATTTTTAGATCGATCGAATCACGTTCACCGAATCGTTCATCAAATTTCGTATCATAACAGATTATTCTTGTTTCATCCTGCGCCACATTGGCTTACATTTTTAATGAGAGTCACTGCCGCTCTCCCGAAAAAAAGTCCGTGTGTGCGTTGGGTTCGTAGCAGTATCGAAACGAAGAGGGAAAAATACATCGGAGAAAGTACAACAGTATGGATCGCTTCACGATGATGTCACGAAGAGACACACAGAAGAGACAGGCAAAAAAGTCGAATGCCTTCAATTTTGGGTTATGTTTTCGTACAGCCGTCCATGCCACGCCTACTGAAGTTCCGAAGCTCGGTAACAAAGAAGCTTCGCAAATACGTTGCTCGAATCCGGTAGCGCGCTAATGCGATCAGTATTATCAAGACCGATTTGGGTTTGCTTTTTAAATGTGATTTCTAATCTCGAGATTGTGATTCTTGGTGAGACTTTTTCATGAAAATACTCGCGTAAATAATTTGGCGATAAAAACGTCGTGGATTGCGATGTGCGGAACGCGAGGCTGACGCGCCCAAGTTGGCGGTTTTTTCAAGTTGAGAGGAACACGCACATCTGTAGATTATGCTGCAGATAAGAGCGTTCGGATCTCGGAAATTGTAAGTGAAAAGGCAAGCCAAAGAGGAACAGGGTGGAGGGGTGGAGAGGGGGAGAGAGAGAGAGAGAGAGAGATATCGACTCCTACTACGAGGCGTGAACGAATCTCGAAATACAAAAGGGCATAAATTACTTGAGCTCGGCATTCCCCCCACACACGACCTTGGGGAAAGAATCTTAAGGGGGAAATATCTCTTCATAACGTAAAGGACTTATGGCTGGAAATAAACTCCACGAGGAAGCTGAAGGACTATTTTATGGCTCTGAAATCGCAGATCATTCAGTCATCAAATTTCTGTCTTGAAACTTCAAACGGGTTTTCCCGAACACCACTTTTTCTCTTTTCTTTTCTTTCTCTTTCTCTTTTAGGTAACATAATTAATGTCTATATGAACCTAAAGTTCCCAAAAATGATTTTAGAAAACTACTATTTCATCAAAACATATTATAGAAAACATTTCATGCAAAATAGAACATGATTTGAAACACGTACCATTTTTCGAATTTTCACTTTTCTTTGGATTTTTAGGTTCACATAGAGCGTGTAGGGCCTAGAAATCTAAAAATCTTCGGCGCTTATGTTTCAGATCAATGCACGATACACTAGATTGTACGCCGCGGAACATCTCAGGCGGCAACCGTCTCTGAGGCGAGTCTCGTACGGCCGCCATTTTCAAATATAAAAAAAATGGAAAGTCAAAAGATGTAATAATATATACATAAAATGTCTCTTGTGTAGAATAGTTTCGATACGAAAAAATCTTGAAAATTCGTTTATTTTCGACTGCCGAAAGGGACCTTTCCTCTTAAGATACGCCGCGCTCGACTGAGCAACGTAAATACATGCGATCGCGATTTTGGGCAAGGTCAAACTTGCGGCAACGACCATGAGAAAGGGGTTCTCCCTCATCCTCCTGTACGCCTTCGCAATTTTCAATTTCCCTTTTCGTCCTTTTTCCGATCGTCAAACTACGCATTCACACTCGTATATCGTTGCTTAGTTTTTCCCTCCTACCGTCTCGCAGTCTCATATCTGCTGCAAGCGGATATGTATCACGTTACGCCTGGCAGGCGACAAATAAACTACAAGGAAAAAGAGTATCACTTGCCCGAGTAATTTCATCGGTGCGCGCTAAATATATCGCAGCTCTGGTTATACGCATTGGGTAAGCCCAAGGCGCAAGTCCAACAATCAGAATTCACTTTAGGTTTGTGTTGAAAAAGATGCGAGGACAAGATGATTTATGATTGGCTGTTATATACCAATCCAGGCGTCACGTTCTGCGAGAAAGCATTATATATATGTATTTCGATGTTACTTTATCAAAATCGAGAATCGATTAATCGATCGCTAAAAAAATCGACAAAATATAATCGAATATTTCACCGAAAATATCGACATTTTCAATTAATCGAAAAACATCGTCCATCCCTACCAAGGCGGCAGTCTTTCTTTTTTCGTCTCGCGAATTCCCGCAAGGGTGTAGGAACCGCGCGCCGCGACCGACAACAAACTTTACGCAGGATACGCAGGATTCGAATTGCGGAAAGCAAATGTACGAGCCTTTCTTTCGATTAATATTGATGAGGGTGAACGTCTCCGTCTAGACGAACGCCGGCCTTGCGTACACTCGAACGTCTTTGTGGACGAACGCACGAGACAATGAGACTCGGTGCATTGCGTCGTTGGGAAAAAAAGTAATGAAAATTCTGTCACACGTAACGCGACGCTGACGCGATTTTCAAGCCTATATAAAGATTCATTATTTACGTACGTACTTTACTTCCGAAAGCACAAATTTCTTCTAATCCCGAAACACCTACGTGTGATTTTTTTCTTCCAATATTGTTCGCGAATTGAAGGTTTTTTGCGATTACTTACGAAATTATCGACTGGTAATATGTCCGAGGAAGTTTAACGGTAACAACTGATAGAGAACCGGCCGCACCGATAAGTCTTCGCCAACTGTCGAGCGATGAAACTGTACGTGCTACGCCCGAAGCGCTGATACTATATGCGTGTTTACTGTGTGTACAATGCATGCGTGCCGTATTATACTCTTCTCACTTCAACGCTCAGTCTCCCTTTCGCGCGAGCGGCCACTCGTCGCACGGAATTTCCCAACTACTTCACGAGAGAACAACTGTAGAGATTTTTTTTCCACGGCGAGAGGCGCGCTCGCGTACCACATGATCGGCAAGAGACACACACACACACACGCGCGCGCGCGTGCGCGCACAGAGACACGCACACACACACACAAATAAAACGCGAATTCTGCACGTTTGCTCGTCGCAGATTCGAAGAAGGCTATCACTCATAAATATGTCGCTGAACGCGTCAAACGTATGTACTTTCGTAAGATTGCGAAACGACGCGCCGTGGGGTCAGAAAATTTGCAACGAACGAGAGATGCGATTTAATTTTTAAAATATAATAATGCAATCGATTGCGGGCGGTGTAATTTTGAGGAGGCTTGGAATTGAGAAAAAATATAACAGGAGCCTGTTTCGACTCTTGGGCTTCTCGATTCAAGGTCATCCGACCTGCCAGTACCGTAGAAAATGTTTTGCTCCGCGTCTCCTACGAGCTCGCGAAGTAGGACGCCGGTTCTCATTTTCGTTCTCTGCCCGCGGCCCATATTTGCGAACGTTTTGTGCAGTGATCTACTTTACCGACTTCGCGTCGATACGCAGGTATTTTCCGTGCCGATATTTTTGGTCAACATCGGGCGCGGTGAAATTCGCCCGCATCGCAAAATGTTAAGCGCACGCACGTTATTCTTTGTGTTTGTTTATTTCGGCTGGTTGCGTGTCCTACATTCCGTGCTCAGTCCGCTGGCGACCAGAGCCCAATCGTCAGTTGATTGTATGTGAAAGCGACGCTGCGAGATAGACGAGAGAGGAAAGCCCCACACGATTCAAACTGACAAAACGAAGGTAGAATTTGAAAAGTTATCGTACCTTGCCAGCCTCATCGTTGCGACTGCAAAACGGACTCTGATACTGTGTAACAGTTGAAGAATTAAAGCGCAAAAAAATAATTGCACTTTACACTAGAGTTGTAAATTTTAAGCGAACCTCTAGCGTTTTTCATTCACCGTTGCTGAGGCAACGTTACCTCCATTCTCTCAGGCTAATCGTAACGTCACATTTTTCCGTACAGATGTCCTGCAAAGATTTTTCGAGAGGCGAAGCATCCGACCGCCTGGTGTCAGAAAGTTGCGAGGGGTACGAAAACGAGGCATCTTCGGTACCGCCTACCGGAAGATTCAGCGGGCACCCTCGTTTGTCCCAAAGATTATTGCAAACTTCTCAAGCACCGTGCAGAATCGACGCAAACCTGAAATCTCGCAGCCTGCGAGGAACGCAGGGCAAAATGGATGTCGCAACGACTGCGGAAGACGAGCGACGACAAGAGCAAAGCGGCACGGACAGTGCCCTGCGTCGTCTGCGTGGAATCAAGTTGCGATTCTCAAGTCATTGTCAGGGAGACTCTCAGACTCGCTTGATTGACGAGCGAATATCCATGGAGGAATTTGCCAAGAGCGCTAGAGTATTGGATGCAACGTGCACATCTCAACCGCCGCTGAAAATCCAAAGAGATGCTGCGAGTAGCTCTGGTCTTGTGCCTTTTTCGGTTTTCCAGAGAGCAGCGAGTGACGATCGCGACGAGTCCGAGGATCGTCGTCACTCCGTAACTCATTTGTCGTTCGACGAAGACAACGAGGAGGACATGTTCGCCGAGGCAAAGGACGACGCGATGGAAACGGGCGGTTCGGCTTGCAACAAAGCCGAGGTGGAAATCACGAGCTCTTTTCTTGGATTTTCGACCTCGGAATGCGAGCACAGCAGAAACGTTGCGACGAGATGCTGCGAACACCAAGAGCTCGCAAAGCTCGGCACCGCCGAACCGGAAAAACAGGCCTTCAAGGGTTTTACTCGGTTGGAGCAAGATCGAAGCGTAGACGCGATAAAAATGTGGTATCGTTGGGTGAACGAGTACGAGTGCCAGGTCGCGACGGATATACGTACAAACGGATGCGCGGGGAAGTGTCCCGATCAGACGAACGCAGCCATCGATCTTCCGTGTATAAGACAATTGAAAATAACGGAACTTCCCAAATGCAGCGAAAAGAAGCAGATGAATCTCGAGTCTGCGAGGGCTTCGCGAAGTTACACGTCCAAAGTGGACGACAGAATCGACCAACACCCACCGGATAATCGCCAAATCGTTCCACCGTTTGATCCCGGTGCTTCGAAGCTCGTTAGCTCTACAGGTTCCTGCGGTTTCTCGACTGCAAGTGGACGTAAAATCGTCCTCTCCGAGGCAGCGATCTCCAGAGCGCAAAAGTTGTACAAACAGGTCGAACTCGGTCTGGACGACGAGATGAAGAGTCAAATTGTGGGAGAAAGACGAAATGAGCATAATGCGAGTGCCGTGAGGCAAGGCAGCTCGAGTTCCACGAATTTTTCGGGAGAAGAATTTCAAGTGGCGAAGACGCAAGCATCGAGAGGATCGAGTTTATTCGACGAAAGCGAAGACGAAATAATTGAGAGTTTAATCGAGCCGAATCGCCCTGTCAAAAGTCAGTCAGATGAGAAATTGAAGGAGCCAAATAATATTGCGCTCGTTCCGACTGCGAGCCAACAATATATTCCATCGGGTTTCAGGACTGCTCGTGGTGGCGAATTGAAAATACCCCAAGAGGCGTTGTCACAGGCGCAAGCTCAATACGACGAGATTCAATTGGAATTGGAGGATAAGGCGAGGGAAAATAGAGTTGCCAGCGTCACGAAAGACACGAAAAAAGATGTCGGCTTCACGACTGCCGGAGGACGCGAAATAAAAATCTCGAAGGAAGCGTTGACCAAGGCGAAAGCTCAATTCGACGAGATCGCGAGCCAGCTAAACGAGGCCATAACCCCGACGAGTTCACCGGCTAGTAGCCTAGGGAAGGGAAACAAAGTTACCTCTGGTTTAAAAACTGCCGGAGAAGGCCAAATGAAAATTTCCAAAGATGCCAAATCCAGGCCAAAAGCTCATTTCGATGAGATCAGCGACGAGTTGGATGGAACTTTGACACCGAAGAATTCTCGGAGCGGTATCAACGAGCAAGTTTCGAGCTCCGGTTTCATCACCGCTGCAGGACGGGAATTGAAAATATCTAAGGATGCCTTGTCGAAGGCGAAGGCTCAATTCCTAGACCTGGAAAATGAATTGATGGAAAGTTTATCACAGATAAGTTCAAAACTTGATGCTCCCGCCGTCGAAATTGCCACTTCGATCGGGAAGGGAGAGCCAGAGGCTCGTGCTCCTCCCCTGGTCAAGAAAAATTCGATCGTCGACTCGCCCAACTTTGACACCCTGGAGTTCGAGGACTTGTTGATGGACGAGGCAGATGAGGCTACGAAGAAACGAAAATTCGAGGATGTCGACGAGGACACGCCTATGAGAAGAGATCCAGCGTGGAAAAGAAAAAAAGGCCGTTACGTCAGCGAGCTCCAGGGAAGAAAACTCTTTGACGAAGATCCCGCGATTGTCGCGATAATTGGTCAACCGGAAATGGAGACTGCCATGCATGTGGAAGCTTTACCTTCGGTGATCGAGCGAAAAAAAAATCATGCTCCGGATGAGATAGACGCGGGTGCCGCAGCTCTGCTAGAGGACGAGGAACGTTATCGGCAAACAATGAAAATACAGCCTCATTGCACCACCGTCGACGATGAGATCGAAATGGACACTGAAGATAATGAAGAAAATACGAAATATCTTCCGAATCGTTCCAACCCGAATCTCAGCTCAGCTACGAAAATTCTGGCGACGAATTTTCGTCCCGAAAGAAAGAGTAGCGCGGAAGTTAATGCGGAATCGATACCCGACGATCTCACCTTCGATTCGCAATTTTCTCAAGACCAACATCACTCCCAGGTCATCAATAAATTTATCGCGGAGACGATGAAGATAATGGAGGCCCGATTGGCTATGACGTCGAAACAGGACGAGACGATCAGGTCTAAGAGAAGAAGCAAACCACGAGCCTCCGACGGTTCTCTCTATCTATTGAGAATCTCCAACAAAGACAACCGACTCTCGTGGCGAAAATTGACCGAAGGAAAGCCACCCGTGCCACGAGACAATTTTGGCGTTGCCGTGGATTCCGAAGTACTGACGATCACCGCAAATTCGGCTGCGTCTTACACTTTTTCTTGCGCAGACTTTTATGGGTAAGGCATTTGCTTTTAATTCACATTTTTCGTTCCAATCCGCCCCGTGCGTTCTTCGTGAAAATGCCTTGAACGTGTAACATCAAACGATACATTGCGTAAATGGAGTTGGCCTTTTTTGTTCTACAATAACAGGGGAAGAGATGTGAGAATAAACGTTGAAGGAATAAAAGTCGGCGACGGTGCATACTTGATTCTCGACGAGAGAAACTGCGCGGGTGCGAGAGAGTTCGAGAGGGCCTTCCTGGCGAGTCCAGGAGTCGATCCGAACTTGGTACCAGCGGGATGGCTGAAGAATCATTATCGCTGGATCGTTTGGAAACTAGCTTCGATGGACCGGGTGAAATTTGGCCAGAAGTGCTTGCCAAGGTGCATTCTTGTTTCGTCGTCCTCCGCAAAAATCACCTGGCAGTTGCTGCAGGATGTTTTTCTTTTGTGTATCTCAACAGAATGCTGACACCTCATCGCGTCATGTTGGAATTGAAATATCGCTACGATCGGGAGCTCTACCGAACGCAGTGGCCGCCTCTAAAGAGAATCCTGGAAAAGAACGAGGACGCCGGGGCTCGATTAGTCTTATGCGTAGCCAGCATAACCCTCGAGGTTCGGCGAATACGAAAATTTGATGCTTCAAATTATTATCACACGCCGCACGAGTACGTAACGTTCGTATGATTTACCGTCTGATTCAGGACGATAACAAGATTCCGGTAGTGGGATCGTCGAATACCCCGAGAGCCGTTGGCTCGACAACGTACAAAATAAGACTGACCGACGGCTGGTACGACATTGCCGCTTCCGTCGACCACGCCATGATGAATTGTATCAAGTCCGGGAGGATAAAGGAAGGTACGAAAGTCGTAACGTTCGGGGCTAAAGCGATGAATCTCGATCAAGGATGCTCCGTCCTCGAGGTAACACGTCCTTAGGCAATAAAAAAAAGTGCCATCCCTTCAGCGTGGGTGATTCGCACGTTCACCTTTGCCGGTTGATTTCCCTTGCATTGAAAAACAATACCCCGATTCAGATACCGGAGTGCGTGTCCTTGAGAATTCACACAAACTCAACGAGACGAGCGAGATGGGACACGAGATTGGATTTTTATCGTTTGAATCGCGGACCCATGTGCCTGAGCCTCAAATCCGTGAAACCGAACGGTGGAGCCATCTGCAAATTGGTCGTTGCGGTGGCGAGATCGTATCCGATCTTGTATCGAGAAAAGCTACCCGATGGTCAATTCGGTAAGACTCGATCCACCAAGAGAAAGAGAGCGAGGAGAATTATTCCCACCGTAGGACTAAATAAATATAAACGCGGAAAAAGTTTTCAGGAACGCTCGTTGCGACGAGGAAGCGGCGCGCGCTCACGAGGCCCGCTGTCAAGCCAAAATGGAGGAGATTTGCGAGAAAGTGCAGGCGGACTTTCAGTTCGGCTCGGAAAGTGGTTACCATCAAGAGGAAGAAATTAGGCGGGCGATCGCATCGAAATTGAAGGAATGTCTTCCACCGCCCAGAGATGTCACGCCGGTGCTGAAAATACGATTAGCCGAAAGTGACACGAGTGCCATCATGACGATCTGGTCTGCCGGTAGGGAAACCGATCAAGTTTTCGAGGAAGGCTCGTCCCTCGTAATATACAATTGCTTCGCCGCCGGACAGAGGTGAGAAAAAAAGGTTTACCGAACTTTCGATTTTTGGCATTTGAATAATCTCGAGAAAAGAGCCGGAAAATGCCCATGTTTTCGGATGTTTTTTTTTTTTTTTCAATCTGCCGGATATAGGAAAGAAATCTTTTGAGTGCGATGCATTCCGTTTAAGGTATTCCTTTCGCGCAGGGCCTTATTTGGCGGGACCATAAGACTGGCCCTTCTCATTGGTAAATTACAGTTGCGCTTAATAAAAATAATTTCCAATCAATTATTATACCGAATGATGAACTGGAATTAAAAATTTCACGCAAATTTCGTAGTTTTAGATATTTTAACATTTCCTCTCAAAAGTCACGGCTACGAAAATTCTTCTGCTAGTCAGATTTTTCCTAAATTTTGTTATTAATATTTTCATTAAACATTGGGTGACTCCCTGCTTTTATTACTGCTACGGAATTTTTAGAATTCTTTACACACGTCAGCAGTTTATATCAGGCATCTCAAGTTCTTTTGTGTATAAAATATTAGAAATATAACCCGCGTGTCATCTCCTTAAAGTGCCGTATAAATAGAACAATTTTTAGTCGTAATTTTTTGTTGAAAGTTCGGTAACTTGGCTTTAAATTTTACCAGTATACTGAGATGTATTTTTACTTGATTAATGACGAAAATCGGTTAATTGTTAAGGATTCGTTTTCGTGAAAGAAATACCTTAAGGTATTCCTTTCACGAAACCAAATATTTTACACTTGACTGATTTTCGTCTATAATGAAGTAAAAATACATCCGGTATGCTAGTACAATTTCAAGCCGAGTTACCGAACCTTTAACGAAAAATTACGACCCTAAAAATCGTCTCATTTATAGGGCGCTTTATGGAGATGTCACTTTATGGACTGGCCACATTTCTATTTACTAATTTATTCACTAAATAACTCTAGATGCCTGATGTAAACTGCTCACAGGTGTAAAAAAGTCTAAAGAGTTCGAAACGACAATAAAAACAGAGGATCACCGAACGTTTAACGAAAATATTAATGTTACAAGGTGGAAAAATGTGACTAGCAGAAGAATTTTCGTAGTCGTGACGTTTCCAATAAATGTAAAAATGTCTCAATCTACTAAATTTGCGCGAAATTTTTAATTCTAGTTTATCGTTGTGTATAATAATCCATTGTACCTTATTTTTTTATTAAGCGCAATTGTAAATTAGCGACGATTCAGAAGGCCCTGCTTATGCCACCACAAAATACCCCACAGGTGGTGGTAAAACAACAAACTCAGTACACGCGATAGCAGGCTACGATTGGCAAGAAAATGGAGAAAGAACTTTTCCAATTGGTTAATAATTGGCAGCAGTTATCGCAGCAGCCCTTTTGAAAAAAAGAGTAGTTTCGAGAAAAATGCGTTTAAAATCTTTTTTTTCGCGATTTAGAATTTTCATCGTGAGTGTTTTTACTTGGCTGTGAAATTTAAATAATTGGAAATTTCCACTTTAAATTTAGACGTGGAATGGAACTATGAAAATAAATAAATACATAACAATCGCCACAAAATTTTTACGGCGATTCTTTCCATGTTTTTTCTTTCAATCTTATTTTCCATTTCCATTAATCATCAACCGGTCGTGACGCATCTATGATAGAAACATGATCGCGATGACTTCTACTTTAACTATCTGCTACATTCCAGCAAAACGTCCATTTATCGAAAATCTCAAACATTTATCTTACGAGCGATAACGCGCTGATTCATACAACGACGCGAACGCCGTGTCACCTTATCTTATCGGCGGGGAGCTAATTCGAGAATTGAGTCGAACCAAAAAATCTCTGCTCGTTCCCTTACAGATGCAACGAATTGCAGATAAGTGCTGGTAGAAACGCGATTTTCGATCGCGAGCCGTCGCGACGAATAGCGTATCCGGAAAGAGCATACACATCATTGATGGACATCGGAGAAGCTGGCTTCAATCCTGTTTACGGTGAATTCGATACCGTTGGCATTGTTTCGTCGATTGGCCCAGCTCCCCACGTATGTCAGTCGTATTTTTTTGGCAAATTTCTCGACTCGCCCGGGAAATTGCCAATACCCGGAACGTACAACACGCACGAAACCGAAACGGGAATTTATGGAAAAGAATCGCGACTGAAAAAAAATTGTGGAAAAATTTCTCCAAGGTCATATCGTCCACCTGGTTGAAAAAAAAATTTGTCTCGTCGTTTCCATTCCTGAAAAAAATATTTCGCAAAATCAATGAGTCTTGAAAATTAGTGATGGAAAAATTCTCGGTAAGCTGACCTATTTCACTTTACTCGATAGTAAGAGCTGCGAGACAATGGACGCGCCGGACAAGTATTAGGGCTTTGATCCTACGAGCACGAAGGTTCCTCGGGACCTAAAGCACCTACCTGGTCGTTGATACTTTTCCATTCACACACAAATATTGCTTTCCAACGTAAAACTCCATAACAATCAGCACGAAAGTATTGCTTGCCGTGGACATGAAAATATTGCCATACATTGCCGGTGTTACAATACTTTTATAACAATCAGAGATGCGGGCAGGAAGATAATGACAGGGATATTTTCCATTCGTCGCAGGGTATGAAGAACTTTGAGACTGTCAATTTGGCTTGTCCGAGATCCGACGGCAACGAAACGTCGGACTTCCTGTCGGTCCTGTTTTGGCAAGGAGTCTCGACACACGGATACTCGAAGATCCTCGCCGCTGGCGCATTGGTGGCTTGCAGTAATCTCGAATGGCGGCGCAACACCTCGAGAAGCCTACCTACCGCTTATTGCACCGAGCGATCGGTCTTCACGAAAAATCCTCGTCAAAAACATCTCGTTAAACCCTTTGAGTGCGTGCGCGAGCTGGTTAAGGTTCGTGAATCGTTTCGGCCTGTCAAACAACTGCCGCGATGCATGCATCGTAAAACGAAACGACCATACTCGTTACGAGGGTTGCAACTGGCCGATAAATATTCCATCGTTTGCAATTAGATTTTTTTAAAAAGTTTTTTGGAATATAGTTATTCGTTGGTGGTAGGATGAATTTTTCTAGACACGTGGTTGAAGGTTCAAAACAATATGCGAATACGAGAGAAGGAGAGAAAAGTTACTAGGGCGAAAATCGTCATGATCTACACAACATTCCAAAAAATTTAAAAAACAGAAAATTTCTTCAAATTTTTAAGTATTTTGAAGCTTTAAGTTTCTAGTTTTGAGATTTTTCGGCATCAAAATTTACTTAGCTACGGTTATCGCGCAATCATAAGAAATAGCGCGAGAAATACATTGTCCCAATTTTTTTGTTTCTTTTTCACGGGTCCACGTGCTCGGAAATTTGTTCCAGTTAAAACGATGCATAGGTCAATTAGGTTGTTTATTCAGCTTCAATTTGGTTTTTGTTTGCTTCCTCTACGTCATTTTTTTGCTGAGATATCCGACTTACAATGAAAAAGGATTCTTTTGTCTTCGAAAAAAACTGTTTCTTGTAATCATCGCAGAAAATATCGAGAATTAATCGCATAAATGTTCTCAGATCGAGTAGTGAATACAGCTTGGGGTATCAACTTTCAATTAATGCAGTTAAAGATGAGTGAAATTATGATACGCAAAGGCCGAATCATGTCAAAAATGAGTCGGTATTGTTTACTGAATTTTTTTTTTATTTTTCAATTTTTTTTTTCTCAAATTTAACAAATATCTGGATCAATTTTGTGAAAAAAAAAGTAGGAAAAAATTGGTCTCTTTATTTTAATGATGATTACACGATGTTCAGCAACACTACACCTGTTCCTTTAATTGTTTTGTAAAACTTCGATCAATCGGTCCGGAAAAACGGTGCGATGGATCAATTTGAAAATTTACAGGGCTATTGGGAGTACATTAAGTTGAAAGAATACATGGCAACATTAGTATTTCCATCAATATTTGTAAAGTAGTGGTACATTTACCGAAAAACCATAAAAAGTAATTTCAAAAATTAACGAAAGGGTCTTGTAGGAAACTTATTTACGTTTTCAAAGCTGCTCTTTAATTCTCTGTGCGATTATTGGTTGCTGAGATATCGACGATCAAAGACCAAAGGATATTTTTGAATAAACAAGCTAACTGACCTATACATTGGTTTAACTGAAGAAAAAAATTCGCGAGACCGTGGATCATTGAAAAAAAAAAAAATTCTCCCGCTATTTCTTATAATTGCGCGATAACCGTCATTCACAAAAAATGTTTGCCCAAATATCTCGGAACTAGAAACTTGAAGGTTCAAAATGCTTTTTTTCATCTTGGTAGGACCATTTTTCACATAGATACAGCGCTGCACAAAACACTAAAACAATTGAAGAAATGTTCTGTTCCGTTAATTTTTCAGAGTGGTGTATTTGCCCCATTTGTATAGGGTGAACCGACCAGTGAACGGACGGGGACTAGTGAATGGACGAAAGTTGATTTACATTTTAAATAAGCAAAGAATTTGAATTTTCGCCAAAAACTCGAATCATTATAATTTAGCAAACAAAATCACAGGTGTCGTTAAAACCGGTTTCACAGTTTAATATCAAATTTGGACGCCACACGGAATTTTTATAGTTTGTGATACTTGCACTTTCGTGGTTTTCAACTTTTAAAAATAATTTCGTAATAACAGGTAAGAATCAGTAGACATGTTTATTAACTGGTGCTGTATTCTAACTAACTAAAAGACATGTTTATTAATTGGTGCTGTATTCTAACTTCTTTCCAGTGCATGGACATATATGGGCTCTGTTCTGATAATTATCAAAGCAGAGTAAAAAATTAAGCTCATTTGTCGAAAATTGCTAAACGAATTACTATTGAGAGATGATAATGTACATTTCATTGGATGTTGTGACAAAATTATGTCATTCTTATTTTTTTAACAAAATTGCATTCAGTTACTCTGTCGGAACAAACTTTGGTAGTTTTTTGTTGAGAATGTCACGTCAAGATGCAAGAAAAGCTTTGTGTATTTCCCACGAAATCGTAATAAACAATACAATACGCATATGTATAAGAATATTATAAATTTTTCGCAACAGAGTGATCTCCGAATCAAGCATTTAATAAAAATAAATCGTTATGCTTTACAGCGTTCATCTACACTACGCGTCCATTTACTTACAGTCGAGTATCCATTTATTGGCAATTTCGTCCATCCACTGGTGATTTAATCATTTCGCTACTTATTTATGAATTCCTTCAATATTATTTGTTGCAATTACTTGGGCTATTTTTTTCTACTATCGGAATAATATATTTTGGTGGCTATAGCGATTGAAAATATTGTTTCGATAATATTTCCATTTTGCAATCCATCTGGGTCATTATTCGTCCGTTCACTGTTCGGTTTACCCTACATGCGGCATATTTTAAGTATTGGGTTGTTCGGAAAGTCATTTTGTTTTTTCCCCACGATTGTCGTTGACAAAAGACGAAATTACGTTCCAAACAACCCAATATAAAAAAAGTCAAGGTTCAAAATAAATATCCACAGGGAAAGAAGTATCATTAAAAAAAATGAAATACATTAGAGTTGTATAAAATCAGTATAATAAAATGGAGAAAAGCGCATTCATAGTTATCGCCCATAGAGTTGATATCTGCGCATATAGATCGGAGGTCTCGGATTTCTCTCATACGCGTACGATCCCAAGATCTATTAATAATATACATTTTTTCGCTGTGAATGCACTACCGCCTGCGCGCGCGCGTGTATGAGAAAATGAGTGCCGCCTATAGAACAATGCACGCCCGCAAGCCGGTAATAACAGAGAGCCCGCGTGTGCCACTATATTTGTTTTCCATTTTCTTTTTTCTCGCGCAGGATCCGTTCACTTACGCGGCCAATTGTGCGACGTTCATACGGGAGGAAGTAGCGAAGAAAACGCCGCTGAGAACACCGGGAAGTGGGACAGCTTGTCGTGCGGTAACGACGACGATTAACACGACGCCCGGTTGGAGTCCCCGCGAGCCTTCCTGCTCCTCGATCGACACCAATTCTACACCGAAAAACAATTCCAGGAAGGCGTCGATCATGAGACGTATCGAGAAACTCGAGGTATACGGTGAACCACCGAAGTTACCTTCCATCTCTCTCAATCACAGTTCACCAAAGGTTTTGTCGGAGTTTCGTTCACCCGTCGTCATACCCGTCACGAAATCCTGAAACCGTGAGAGTGATAGAGTGAAGGCAAGGGAGAGATTAATTCTTAAGTCGCGCTCTCTACGCTGCCGAGCAGCTCACACGACAGTTATTTATTTTCATTGCTTTTTAAGAGTTTATAATCCGTCGCTCTACGCGTTGAAATCGTTCTTTTTTCTTTAGAGAATATATGTATATATAAATTCATACATATATATTTGTACGAGGAAAAACATTCGCACAACATGACGACGACTAAAAGTTTGAAAGTGATAAAAGCCAAACTTTATTATATGCAGGGAGGGTGGGGGGCGGTGTCCGAAAGAGAATTAAGCAGTTTTGGACTGGCCTTATAAGGAACGAATCGGAATCTATTGTAACACAATTCGAGCTCGCAAGGATTATAAATCCGCAACGTTTAATCCCCGAGTGGTATTGCCGTGCTTCGTGCCAGGTAGTTTTGCGGCCTGGCGATTTTGCCGGCAGGGGTAGAGGGCTCGACAGGTACATGCCGGCGTTGAGGGATTAAAAACGACTCGTCCCCGTACCAGATGAACCTTCGAAACGGAAAAAGGTCGACAATTTGGTCGAATATCACGCTGGCGAAACAATAAAATTTAGCACTCACTCAGCAGCGTGAATAGTGGAAATAACTACGGTGAATTACTTGGCGAAATCAATTTTTCCTCGGAGCCCCCGTAGCAGGCTGTTGTGCGCCAGCGCGCGGCGAGAACATTTTCCATGTAGAAGGGACCGCGAACAAAAGGGCAATGAGGGACGGCCGAGATCGAGAAAGGTATAAGTTTCAGGTAGGCCGCGGTGCCCAGTGTCTCGAATGACGTACACGATTATATGTCGGTTTGGAGAATTCGTATTAGCGCCGGGATTCTTGAACGCGAAACACGCGAAGCTGATTCGCCGTATAGCCGGGCAAACCGTTCGCGAACGCTGTTCCCAACTCGTTATTATTATTGTTGTTCCTCGACTGCGAATCGTAGAACAACGCAGGTAGCCTCATCAATTTACGGGAAAAAATCGGGCCCGATTGCAGGCGCAAATGATGACGTTGAAGTTTGACATTGGAATGCAACGAAAATCAATATTTTTTTTTATTATTCAAATTTTTTCTGGCCGCAATAGGGTGTGAAAATCTTTTGAACTTTTCTACCTATTCCTATTAAAAATATACGACCTCAGTTTGCAAAAATTAGTCTTCGGATAACGATAAGAATAAAGACATAAAATATGAAGAAAAAAAATATCGTTGCATTCCAACGATGCAAACTTAAACGTCATGAAAAATGACGGAAAATTAGTAACCGGCATTGCGGCAAAAAATGCAACGATAAAGATATTTTTGCAGTTTTGCCTTTTTTGCAATCCTTCAGTTGGAATATTATATATTTTTGTCCGGGAAAACTGTGAAAAGTGAATAAATGAAATTTCGTATACACGATAATGTGTTATTATTGGAGAAGACATTTTTATACACGAGCGAAAACATTGTCCGGAGAGAGAGTGAGAGAGAGAATCGGCCGGCGGTGAACACGACACGGAAGTCCCTGACCTTCCGCAAAGGAGCACAAAAATCAATGGAATTCTCAATCTTTACAAGTAATATAATAATAATAATGTTATATACATCTACCTAGTTTAATCAATATTGCCAATTTTGGTGCAGCACTTCCGCAGACTTGAAAAAAAAGTGATTTTTAGAGAGAAGTCTTACACCTAGAAATTTTCGTGAATTTGTTTTGGGAAAACGTGTGCAGGTTTTCAATTTTTTTCACCCGAAGAAGTATCATTTTAAGTATCACTTACGATTTTTGTATTGGAAAATATTTACAAATGTGGTAAATACAAAGTTTTGTGCAGATGGGCGTGCGCTGTATGAAAAACGTGCTTCGCGGTGACCACTGCTGCTCGGAAACAAATCATCCGAAATGAAACAACTCAAACGCATTTAGCTTTTGCATGAAATTATCTATCAGTTCGAAATGAAAGTATCGATTTTCGGTGAAAAATGCGCAATTTTCATTAACAAAGAAAACCATGGGCGGAAAAAAATTTCTTCGTTCGAGCACTGCTTTTAGATGTCTAAAAAAAGCTTGTGAAATTTGAATTTGATCGGTGCAGTGATTTTTGAGATATCGTCGTCACCGTTTCGAAAAGGTATTTTGATCAAAACGCGTTTAAAGTTGGCCGTTTCGCGGAACCTACCTATATAAACGCCCACACTCCCTTAATTTTGAACGCATCAAGTAGACATTTGCAGAGAATATTTTGCAAATGTTATCAAGAATCCGTCGAAACCAAAAAATTGTTATTTTTCAAAAAATTGAACTATGTAGGTCGAAATCGTCAAATTTATCGAAT
Source organism: Ophion obscuratus (assembly GCA_964007375.1). Lineage (NCBI taxonomy): Eukaryota > Metazoa > Arthropoda > Insecta > Hymenoptera > Ichneumonidae > Ophion > Ophion obscuratus. The sequence continues at coordinate 36,908,571 of OZ023323.1, forward strand.
TGCGACATGAAACTTTTACTCTCCATAGCGAGTTAACAAGTACGGGATAAAAGTGAAAGGGATACGGGATCGCAAAAGTGCGTAATTTCGTAACAGGTGACATTACAAATAAAACGGCAAAAATAAACGAAAATATTGAGCGCAAGTAGGCATAAATTCTCGCTACAGAGAATAGTACGCGATCGAGTACAAAAGCGCTTTGACAAGGCGCGAAGTCATTTCCGACGAGCTGCAAAGTAACCCCGAGGGGCGATGATACACCCAAATTTCTATAGATGTGTAATTAGCCATTTTCTTTGTCGACGCCTATGCGAGAAGTCCTCGAAGGTCCGCTCTCTGTGCTAAGAAAATTTTTAATCTTTTGAACAATTCGAGTCATCCCCCCGACGATACCTGCGCGAAGGATTCGACCGTTGAGCAACCCTTGAAATACTCGTTGACGCGAGCCGATTGGAGGACGAATTCCTCTCCTCTCTCTCTCTCTCTCTCTCGCTCTTCCCCCATGAAGTGCCTGACCAGCGGTGTTCCATAGTCAGCCACCACTCCTCGTCATATATATACTGGCTGGTCGTATCCTCCCGGAGTCGTCAGTCCGAGTTGCGCTCTCGTTCAATCTACATCGCAGTTGACGCGACAGAGTTCGCAATTCGTAAGATCGAAGCTTCAAAGTTTCGCGCTAACGTAACGATTTCGCAAGCCCGCAAAAACAACGAAAATATGTGAAGTTCTCGAATAATTCGTCCTCGTGCGTGAGATCGTCGAGTGGTTTAGTTCGTCGAAGGCAAACAAAAAAAAAATACGAAAAATCGGGGGATGTACGCGCGAGTCCGATATACTCTGTCAAGCGATCGTCTTTTTGTTCCCGTTTTACGCGCGAACGAATAACGAAAGTGTACGAAAAGTAACCGAGTGATCGAATAATATTGACGTTCGAAACGTTTCCAATTACCAGTGGTGTTTATTTTGTTGTCGCCGTCTTTGTTCGATCGAAAAAAATGAGCGAGACGGGTCCGAAAGTTGAATTTGCCCTCGGGAGCCAAGTATCGCCGGGGCATTACTTCAAGAGCTCGTTCGCTCGTTCCTTCGTGACCAACTGCCGTGACGCGAAATCTCTGGACCTCCGCTATACGGATAACGGGACTACCGACGAGGAATCCGAGAACAATCACCTCACCGACACTAAAAACAATAATAATTTTTTCTCACTCGTGAATTTCGGATCACCGGAGCCTCGCGTAAACACCAACGGGCCGCAATCTTCCACATGGCACGCGTTCAACGAGGTGAGCCTTTCAAAACACTTTGCCTTTTGTTTTCTCTCTCTCTCTCTCTCTCCCTCTTCGAGACCTCCGGCGTTTCCTTGCGCGCGGCGCGTCTTTTTTGCGTGCAATACTCGGAAAAGATCAGCCAAGGAGAACGAGGGAACGAAATTTATTGACTAATTGCACGATAACGCACGATAATTGTCTAATTAAGAGTTAAGAAAAAAAAACAGCTTGTTCCCTCGTCCCTCATTGGCGTTGTTTCTTGGTAGGCGCGGAGATCCATTGAATTCAAATCGGGACAAAGTATCGAGTTAAGTGTAAACATTAATTTGAGCATAGAGCCACAGATAGCTTCGTAATACTGTATACGTACATTTTCTCACCGAGATCTTATTTGTTTTTGCTGAGAATTCTCACCCCCATGTGCGGCTCCGTTCCAAATCTCCGTTGATATTTTAATTTCTACCTCTCATCAATATTGATGCTAATAGCAGCTCTTTTGCCAAGGCACCAATGGGATCTTTGCTCTTCTTTTTCCAGACGACCCCGAGTCATCAGGATATCGGTGAATTGGAAAAGCTCCGAAAAGTAAGTTGCACGATAATTAGCAGTAAAGCCGAAATTCAGACTTATTCGAAACAAATCATTTTGAAGAAATAAGAAAAATTGAACAATCGTTTGGACATTTATTCGTATGTATATCAACAACGTTGTGTACCAAGTTTCATGGAAAATTGAATAATTGAAGAAGTTATGAACAATCTCGCGAGGGGCTCAACGGTGTACTTGATTTTGGCCAGCCGGTTGATCCGAAACAAAACAAAAAACGAGTTTTTTTTTCTTCTCAAAACAGATGATTATTGGCTATGATCTAAACGAGCTTTTTTTGTTAGTGTTTCAAACATCAAAAAATCAATTTAATTTTTGTTTTCGATTTTTCAAGGAATAGTGACTCAATCATTATTAATAACTAATGAAGAATCTTAAGAAGGAAAACTTCGGACAAGACTAATCTAATATTGCACTGAAGAAGTCTATGAAATTTCAAGTCAATCCGTTCACTAGATGTCGAGAAATCGTGTACACCGTTTCGAAAAACATAGTTTCGAGAAAAACACGTTCAAATTTTTACCCAGCCGTTCTATCGTTGTAATCATAAGTTTACCTTTGATATGCGATTTCTGCACCATATGTGGGACGTTCCTCTTCAATTTGAGTTGCCTCAAGCGACGAACGAGCGTTCGTCATTTTCACAGTAGCCTAACCGCTTAATGACAAACAGGTCAAATTGGCTTTTCCAAGTGCGTGTGACTAAAAAATGTATAATAACATATTTGTTAGTAATATCGATTATTATTAATTTATCAATATAATTAATAATAATAATATATCAAAATAATAATCAATCAATTATCAAAATTATTATTATAATTATATTGATAATTATATTAATAATATATTAATAATATTATAAAATAATATAATATAATATAAAAATTATATTAATAATATATTAATATATTAATTGATAATTATATTGATAATTATATTGAAAATTATAATTATATTGATCAATTATAAAAATACATCACTGAACGTTATCAATGCCGAATATCGAATAAATAATAATCAATATCAATATCAATCAATTGTAAAAATACGTCACTAAACACTATTAATGCCGAATATCGTTCATCGAAGTGAAAACGGTCGCACAAATCGGATAAATTCATCACCGTGTGCAGTTGCGCCAATCGAGCGTCTCTTATCAGAGATTCGCATAAATCAGCGTATCGCGGTCTAATAAATCTACCGCGATTAGGGTTTTTCAATGCTAGCGGACATTTTTCAAGGCCCCCGTACCGCTCGTTAGGCAAATTATTGTCGATTATAAACGATCGCAGCTTTCCTAAACTAAAAGCGATTGCGATCGATCGAAAAATTCCACTGAAAAATACGGCGCGAGTGAATCAATTCAATTTCGACTCAATAATGTAACCAACCAAAATCGGCTAAATTTCTATCCAATCAAATTGAAGCAAATCTGTTAAACTGAAGAAAAAAAAATACTTTTTTACATACGCATACAATACGCGCGATTTTCCAAAATTCTCATGTACAGTTTCGTAGTCCAAATTTTCCTATTCGCCCGATTAATTAATAAAAAAAAATACCAACGGTACAATGGAAAAGAAACGACGTTGAAAAACCCTCGAGCGTGTAAATTTCGCCTACATACGCGTGTATACGAGTGTGTATCGTTACAATTGCGCGTATCAGGTGGATTACGTGGCAGCGAGCGGAAGTGCGAGGCTTCGCGGGCGCCGCGAGCAGCCCCCTTGATTTTCGTATCTCCTTCGCTCCGTGTGACTCCCGCGCTTCGGGAGCCGACGAAACGGCGTTTACCAGGGGGAGATAAGAGTGTACATGATTTCCGGGACAGGTGGCAAGCGAAGCGGGGGACGAGCACTCTGGGTGAACGCTCGTTATTGTGCTCCTGCATACATAGGTACACGCAACACATTCGCGCGCGCGCGCGTGTGTGAGATTTATTATGAGATTTATTATTATAAACGTCATGCGTACCCAATGAATTAATATATCGAATATTTGATTATGGACGTTTTGGAGACACTAATTATCATGTTTGTTTACATTCGCACCCACGCCGACTCGTGGGGGGGGGGGGGGGGGGGGGCGGGTTGAGTGTATTCGAATACACGCGTGTGTATGTATTTGCATATGAACAAATATTTATATACGTATATTATATGAAATATTTAAAGAACAAAAAGTAATTCTTTTTTATATTTGTACATATGCAAATGTATATGCGTCCGTATATGTAAAACGTTTATTACATTAATCAAATTTTTTTTTGTATACATATACAGATAATATTGGCTGACTTGACTAAGCTTTTTTATGTTATCGCGTTTCAATCAGCAAAAAAAATTGAATTTTTTTCGATTTTCCGAGGAAAAATGACATTATTATTGTTAGTAACCAATGAAAGAAAAATGTTAAAAAGAAAAACGTCGGCCAAGAGTAAACTACTATTGTACCGAATGAATGTATACCAAATTTCAAGTTAATCCGTTCATCAGGTGTCTAGAAATCGTGTACACCGTTTAGAAAAACAAAGTTTCGAGATAAACGCGTTCGAAGTTCTACCAACAATTCTGTCGTGGTAATCATAAGTTTACCTTCCATATGTGATTCCTGCACCGTATGTTGGATCTTCCTCTTCAATTTGAGTTGCCTCAAGCGACGAACTCCTGTTCGTCATTTTCACAGTAGATAGATAGATTTATTTATTAGTGCGCTAGGACTAAGCAGGGTTTTCTGGCACGCAATCCTCATATTACATACTCCTTATAAGAGTAAATACAAAAATAAAAGAAAGACTTGATACAAAAACAAAAATAGGTAACTCTATATAATGCAAAAACAGTCTTAAACATAGTTTAAAATAAATAAAACCGAAGCACAAAATGAAAAATAATACGTAGTGAAATGAAATAAAATAAAAATTAAAACAAGATATGAAACTAAAATAAAATACAAAACTAAGAAAAATAATAAAAGAAAAGAAGAGAGACAGGAGGAAGGAGCTAACCACTCGAACTCCTGCGTCATCGAGATAGTACCCTCAGCAAGCATTTTCTTAACTATTTCATTGAAATCTGTTTTCCTCAGAGCCATGATTTTTGAGGGAAGTACATTGTACAAATATGCCGAAGAGATATGGAAGGCATGTCTTAGATATTCTCTGTATGGAAACGCGGTATTGATATGCCTTTGCTTATATCATTTAGTAGCCCTCATCCCTTGATAAATATGTAAAATATTTCACATATTCGAACGTTTATATATATATATATATATATATATATATATATATATATATATATATATATATATATATATAAACGTTCGAATGTGTGAAATATTTTATGTTTTATATATATATATATATATATATATATATATATATATATATATATATATATATATATACATAACTCTATGAAAAAATATTATAATTAATATTTATATGTATATTCATCAAGTATTTCATTTTTTAAAGCAATTTTCCAATACATCTGTTCATATACGAATATATATGTTTCGATATATATCAAACGTTTATTACATTCATTAAATATTTAATATGATATACATATGTAGATAATACTTGTAGCATTCATGTGATTTACACGGCCGGCCAAAAGTTTGTGTACACTAGTCGAAACTTACCGCAATAAAAGTTAGATAGCGGCCTCGGAAATAAAGACAATTGAATTTCTCAAGCGACGTTTTGAAGAAAACAAATTTACCTTTATTTCGCTCTTTTAGAAAGTTCTCTACGATTTTTTTTGCCCCGTTACGCACTTTTGAACGTGGCTATTTTTCGGCTTTTGTTTGGCCGTCGACAAAAGAACTGCAAAGTTGGTGGAAAAAAAATTTCATCGGTTTTTTCCATACTAAACTTTAAAAGGATATCAAAACCGACATTTTTGTTTTTTTTTCAGCAACTCGAGTGCGATTTTTTTTTCGCCCCAGTATTGCATTTTTAGCTAACAAGACATGTTTTAGAAAAAAGGCGTCATCGAAGAACTATAGGGTTTCAGAGGAAATGTCAAGAGGGTAAAAAGTTACGTGGGTTCATCCTGGAGTGGCTGGAATTTTTTCAGAATTTTTATGGACATTTTTTTTACCATTTGTGGTTGTAATCTGGATGAGTGGAGAGGCTCCACTTGAGAATTATGGGGTTGGTTGTTGTGCCGCAAGAACTATCGGATTTAAGACAAAATATTAAAAAGTAAAAAGTTTTAATTTTTATTTTAGATTCGCTGACATTTTTCAAGATTTTTTTTTTCACTTTTTTACCGTGATTTTTTCCCAAATGACGGGTGCTTTTTTTTACCCTTCATCACAAATCCAGCACCACACAACTTTAAACTTTCGGACTTGCTATTTAACGCAAAAAAATAGTCGATCAAGTCTCTTACCTTGTCCATACGAGTTTTTCATTGAAAAAAGATTCTCCGAGTTCCACGGAAATAAAAAAAATATAAAAAATTGTAATTAATTAAAAATAAAATTGTAAACAAATTTCCTTTCTTAATATATTGTCCTAGACCCCACAAATCTCAAGTGGAGTCTCTCCGCTCATCAAAGTTCCAACCCAAAAGAGTGAAAAAAATGTATAAAAAATTATGAAAAAAATTGTCTACTCCAGTGTGAACCCGTGAAACTTTTTACCCTCTTGACATTTCTTCTGAAACCCTGAAGGTCTTCCAAGACCCTTTTTTTTCTAAAACGTGTCTTTTTTAGCTAAAAACGCAATACTGGGGCGAAAAAAAATTGGGAAATTCAATTCTCTTTATTATTGAGGCCGCTTTCTAGCGCGGTAAGAAATTTTGACTAGTGTACCCAATCTTCTAGTCGACAGTATATATATCAAATTATACAGTATATTCGATATAGACGTATATATATAAATACAGGCGGCCCGCAAAGTTTCAAGAATGCATCGTGCACCAACAAAGGGAATCGCGAACACCTCTCGCATTCACTCGCACACGCAATAATAATATAATCCACGCGAACGTTGAAAAAAAAAACGACGGGTTTATTCATTCACGGTGTGCGACACGTACTCCGCGGGTACGAATGCAGGCCACGTTTTCGTCGAATAGCCCACCCTTGCGCGAAGAAGCGCGGAATTTTTTTTTGCCTTCGATCGCCCTCGCTGACTCGAAGACCAGGAGAAAAAAAACCACACACGCGCAAACACACCCACACGCAGGCAAAATCGTTTTCCCGATCGATCAGTAAAAGCGGCACGCTCGCCATTTTTTTTGTTCGTTCCGTTCTTTTTTTTTTTGCTTCGCATGGAATGTTTGTAACGTTACGTTAACGTTGTCGAGCGCGCGGAATACGGGATAGGGATCGAGAGTTTTGTGGAGGATACATTTGAATTTCGTGAAATTTCGTTGCGCCGCAGCAAAGGCGTGTCGTTGGCATGGGGGGGTGCTTCGGTCGAGCGGAAGTGCCCATCGCGCATGTGGAGCCCCCTCTTTATTATCGTTTATTATAGCTCACCGCGGAGTATACGAGATCGAGAGGGATCTCGGGTCTCGCATGTGCGTATATACGCACAGCCCAAATTGTGGGTGAATAATGTATCGGGCGACGAGGAACGAGACACACAGGATGTGTCCTTTTTTAATTGCATTGCTGGGAATTTTCCGTCACGCTTCGGTTATCCGAATGTTGTTCGAGAAATTGCGCAGAAAAATATTACGGTCCAATTGAATCTATACTCGGATGCCTTCCCGGGCACGCTCTTCCAAACCCAAACTAACCCCAAAAATCTCGAGCCCCCATCTTTTTAACTCTCGGCAGTATTTGATTTAACTGGAATTTCGGCGCGTTCGAAGCGCGTTCGATGACGGATGTGACGTCATGACGCTGGTACAGGAAGAGAATCAGACGATTTTTTTAACTAGCGCTACGCGCTTAGCAACAATTGCTTGCCCCAAATAATTCAGCTTGTTGTTTTACCCTGTGGTATTCTTGGTTCTTTTATCAGCACGGAGTGACTGGAGGCCGGAAGTCTCGCCTTTATTTTTACAACAGTTTGGTTCTAAACGTCGACATTATTTCAGTTACAAGGTCGTGTCGGTTTTTGTGCTTCTGGTAACTTTTAGTTACGGACCGGTTTCGTGCTTCTAGTCATATCTAGTTACGAACTAGTTTGGGACTTCTAGTAACTTGTACTGAGCAACTAGTTTTCCGTTTCTAGTATCTTCTACTTAGAAACTAGTTTTGCGTTCCTAGTAACTTTTACTTAGCAATTACTTTTGTGTTTCTAGTAACTTCTACTTAAAAAATAATTTTTTGTTTCTAGTCATTTCTACTTAAAAACTGGTTTCGTAGTTCTAGTAACTTTTCGTTCGAAATTAGACAACTGATCAGTTAATTGTCGATCGGATGACTCGCACCTGGCGTATACGAATCGTTGATATGAAAAAGGGAGGAAAATATATTATCAGCCCGAGAGTGAAGCCTAATCGCGGCCTCATGGGCGACGAGTCTCGTAGCCTCGCGGCGTGCACGAACGATTTTTATTAAATCCGACAAAGCCGCGCGCGCGTTCTCGCCCCTGCGTCCCCGAGCTCGTCGTACACGCGCGCGTTTCGCGAATTTGCAAAAAGCGTTCCGCGTCCCGCACACGAGCTTAGACATATTTTCTAGGCTCCACGATCGCTCCCGCTTTCCGCAAATTTTCTTTCTCTTCGCACGGCCTTTTTTTCTTTCGTTTTTTTTTTCTTCTCGAGCACGCCTCGACTATACAAGTATATACGCGCCATGCAGCATCACGCGCGCCGCATGTTTATCTTTCCGATCCGTTGACAGCGCATCACCGCAATCGCGTATATAATCGAGGCGCCGCGCGGCGCGGCGCGAGAAGCGGGAGAACAAAAAATACGACCGTTCGAAATTGCTAAATGTTATTTTTAACGCGTCGCCATTTCCGAGCTTCGAAGGAAAGACGCGTATTTCGGCCGGGTGTTGCTCGGCGCGTCTTTTCGGATTTGCCGTACATACAGTCGCTCGCAAAAGAATTCGCCTACGGGGAAGAGACGATTTATTTTCATTTTTTTAACTCCCGAAGCGGCGCTGCGATCGCGGCAGTCATGGCGGCGGTGGGACTTGGATTTGTAACCTAAATCGCCACATTTGCGAGTATTTGGGTTTTTTGCGGTGGATATTTCCTTCCGTCGATTTTTTCACGAGGAAGCAAAATTTCTCTCTCCCTATCTCTCTTTCTGGTACAGCTATTGTCGGAGTAGTCTCGGAAACGAGACTACCGGTCTGGAAATATGCATCTGTTTCTAGGCCAACGACACGCCATTAGCGGAGTGAACGAGTGAAAAGCTGCACCGGCTTGGAGCGATCTCGGAGGTAGACTCGAACGATACACGTACTCGCGATGCAGAGATTGACGCGCTTGCGAATCTAGCAGTTTCATCGCGTACGTACGTCTGCGAAAATCGTTGTTGGTTTGGTGCACGCTCTTGCCAACAGGTCTGGCAACTCTGTAATAGCGAGGAAAGTACTTTTTTTTTTCTACGCCAAATTAAATTCGCTCTTTCGTCACAAGCGGCGCTGCTGTCGTTCAGTTCCGCGAAACGAGGATAAACATCCGAAATTTATTTCCCTTCAATTACGTTTATTTAATGTTTTTGATTACTCTTTTTTGCCCTTTTTAGGCTGTCTGAAAATCATTGAAACGTTTCTACGTATTGCTATTGGATATTTGTGACCTTAATGTTCAACAAAAAAGGCTTTGGATAATGATAAAAGTAATGAAATACATAATGAATAAATATAATTGCGTTCTGAGGATGGAAACTTGAAGACTTTGGGCAAGACCGTGTTCCGGTCCGCTAAAGTATAGCGAGGAAAAAAAAGGGAGAAATAGAGTGCCGGAGAGGGGAGAGACGGTCGACAATCCACTCTATACTATACTACACTATATATATATATATATATATATATATATATATATATATATATATGATCATAAAAACACTACGTTTTTGCCGTGGTGAAATAAGTTTTTGTCCGGCCAGAGCGAACCCAGGTGAGCGTTGGGCAAGCTGCGTGCCGGCCCTTTGCATCGACCAGGAGGGACACACCGGTAAAATCCGCTCAGAGTCCCTCCGCGCCCGCTCCGTTCGTGTAGCGAAACAATAAAGCGGATATTCGAAATGGACTGGGGAATCTTCTTTCCAATTGAATACAATGCTTTTACATACCGAGCCTCAGGCCCGTATCCATCGACGCTTTTTACTAGGCTCATACTCATTTTATAAGAAAGACCTGTGCATAACGGGGAAAAAAATGAATAAACCTTCGGTGAACTCTTCGACGGGGAAACTGAACTTTTACGAATGTACGAGAGTGATACCTACCTTCGCTTCCTGTCCAGCTGTTCCGCGAGTCAAATTTGACAGGCAATTAGAATTTTTCGAACATCGATCTTCTCAACGTTCGAATCTTCGTACGTGTTTAGAGATTTTGTTCTCTCGTTACTTCGCGCCGCGTCGAGTCTGATGCCGGAAGAATTTTTTCGAGAGCTTGCCTCCCGTTTTTTTGACGCTCGTATTATTTATTGTTTTTCGGTGGAATATCGAGAGATTCGCGAGGGGAGCTAAATTTGGTGGGTTTTAAATCGCGATCGGCGGCGTTCGACGAATATACTCGAGCGGGAGAAAAGAGGGGAGTGATATGATTTATTAATCGGTAGATTGACAATTTATCGAGACACGTAATTATAGTGTGGAATTGAAAGCGGGACACAGGGGAACGGACGTTCAAGTATGGAGAAGGGCCGCAAGGTATCCGCTTGAAATAATGAAGCTCGGGTTGATGGTAGGTGGGCACAAATGTCTAAGGGAACAAGTAAGAGAAATTGTCAATCGTAACCAATCAAAATGGGGAAAAGAAATGAAAAGTAGCAATGGGAAAGCGTAGGTGAGCGGGCAAACTGGCAAGTCATATGGAATGAAAATGTAAGGGAGCTGGAAAGAAAAATAGAAAGAGGCATAAAAATTGTAATTGAACAACAAATTCAGTACAATTTCAGCAAAATCGATGGATCAACATACTGCAAGGAATATAAACATAGGAAAACAGAAAGTATAACTCGTGGTAATGTCGGGAAAGACACGGGCTAAAAAGGGTATGTAGTCGCCAAATGTAGAACATGCAGTTGAAAATTTGCGAACGTACGAAAGTTAAGGGAAAACTAAAGCTAAAAATAGTAAATAAACTGGAGAAATCGTTGGAAAATAGCAGAGGGTTTGAAATTGACCGGAAAATAGAAGCGAAACTGAAAATACAACCGGCAAAACAACTGTGCGATTATATCGGACAATTTGAGAAACCAGCAACTACGATAGATATGAGAAAACCGATGTAAAATCATTGCTGTAAATGAGAAGGGACGGGTGTTTATGTAGACACCTTTAAAAAGGGTATAGAAGGAATAAAATACTACTACTAAATGAAAAAATTGACATATTTTTAATTGTCACGATGATTGCAACAATAATAATAACAATTCATATTAGAAACCTAAGTGTGGCATGAAATGGGAATACACGATAATACTATAGTTTAAACATTAATATGAAACAGAATTCTATACTACAAATGCGTCCATAATATTAACATTAATCATTAGATTCATATTTATAAAGATTAATCATTAGATTTATTCCTAAAACATTCATTTATAATTAGGTTTGTATCTAAAAAATATCAATAATTGAATTCATCTCTCGGACATTTATAATTATATTTATATCTGTAAAGACGGAGCGAAAAGGGGAGAGAGAGAGAGAGAGAGAGAGAGAGAGAGAGAGAGAGAGAGAGAGAGAGAGAGATCATCCAACAAAACGGACCAAGAAAAAAACCTCGTGATCGTTTATGAAACACTTTCAACATTTTAATCATATGACTATCGATAGAATATCGAAGAAAGTGATAACGCATCGCGTCGTCAGCTTGAAACGAGATCGGTGTGCGCGAGTACGCTCGGCGTATCGGCTCGCAGGTCGAAATCAGCGATTATTACCCTTAGTATTACCAATGTCGATAATTCTACACCGCGCGCCGGATACCGTGCCGCGTTAGCAAAGAGAGAGAGAGGGAGAGAGAGCGTGCACTCGGACGCACTCTCCTTGATTTTCCACGAGCATTTTTCCCCCTTCCCAATATCCACGGATACTATCCTCGTAGGTGAATTTCCCCTCTTTTTTCCTCTTTTCGCACACGGTTCTCCTTCGATGCTCTCTCTCTCTCCCCCTCCCCCTCTCGTTTGACTCAAACCTGTGCGTGACTCTCTTGCCTCGCTTCGTAATACTTCTTTTATTATATTCTAACTTGTCGATCTTTCGCCGATAACGAAATTGCCCAGCGATCTTCCGAGAGCAACGTTGAATTTTTACCACGTGATAGATTATAGGGACTTTCTCAAACGAACTACGCCTAAGACGCACAATTGAAAAGGCGGTTTTGAAAAATACGTGTGCACTCCGAGATTTATGGCGAGATGTCGGGGGAAAGAAAAATCATTATTAATTCATTCGTTTTCTGGTACACATTTTATTCAGGCATTTTGGAGCAAGTTTTTTATGTTCCAATCGGATTGAAGTGATCGATATGACAAAATGTAGGCTTTGGACTAGTTGCTCTGGCGATACAATTTTCGAAAGGGTTGGAAATGGAGATGGCTGATAGTCACTTTCCTGTGGAACAATATCCGCGTACTGTTTATGGCGAACAGGCCGTGCGAAATATTTATCAACCGCGATAAAAGAGAGAATATTCCCAAGACCTCTTTGTAACGTTATACAGTGTGGCGGAAAAGTGACGTCTAAAAGGAAAATCTAGCTGCCTCGTTTCAACAGTCATCCGAATCAATCTCATGTATGTTCGACTATCTTTCTTCGTTTTCGAGAAAAAAGCATTCTGTCAATTTTCTCTTTTGTGTATGTACGCTCCTCGTGGTTTTTCGTACTTGTTTTAACGTTGTTAAGTGCACTTTTGAGCAGTAAATAAATAACCAACCGAACACTAACGTATATGCCTTAGATTGTGATGAAAAATTTTGAAAAAAGGTTCGAGATGATCGGTCACTGAAGTTCAGATGATAAAAAATATACTTAGTCCAGTCTGAATTACTTCCAATGGCTTTTAAAAATGTCCATGAGTAAAGTAGATACACGAAAGGGATAAAACCTATTCTACGAAAAAAAAACTCGAAAAAACGTAAAAACGCTTTTTCTCATGGTATTGCAGTATTTACCGTTGGAATGCAATGAAATTATTATAATTTTTTGCAAATTTAGGCTACAAATATCAATGAAGTATTTATGTATATATAATTTGTGAGAACAAATGTAAATTAGAAGAGAATGGGAGGCTTGGGGGGGGGGGGGGCTATCACCCTTAAAGGGAAATAAAGACTACTATCACTGAAGTATTTTGGAGATCCTTATTAGGAATCCATAACCTAAAGCTGCAAAAGATGAGTTTAAATAGTAATAAAAAGACAAAATCATTTTCATTGTATTCCAACGATGCAAACTTTAACGCCATTTTTTCTCGATAACTAAAAAACATCGCAGAACATACGTGAGGACGATACGGATAGGTATGGTCTTGAAGTTTGCATCGTAGGAAAGCGACGAAATTTCTTGAAATGATTTCGTTTCCCCATTTTTATTATTTTACAAAATCTTTTTTCTCAAATTTAATTTCTAGATCTCTAAATAAGCGACTTCAAAGTGACTGAAAGATTTTCGTGACGAATATTTGTCAATATTAATCCGAGAAATTTAACCGTTTAGTGATTTTTATTGCATTCCAACGATGCAAACTTGAATCTCAAATAGGTATTGAGGCGAGGCATCTAGATTTTTCTTTCGGACGTCACTTTGCAGTCACCCTGTACGTGTGTATATATATATGTGTGTGTGTGTGTGTGTGTGAGTGTGTGTGTGTGTGTGTGTGTGTGTGTGTGTGTGTGTGTGTGTGTGTGTGTGTGTGTGTGTGTGTGTGTGTGTGTGTGTATATATATACACGTACCATATGCACATATGCCTGTGGAATAAATCCGCAATGGCCTTGAAATTGCCCCCGTGTGAAATGGAGCACTCGAATAAACAGATACGTACCTACTGTATTCGCAATGAACTAATTTACGATCTCCGCGTCTTTCAACAATGTACGGGAGTCTTACGGAAACGCTATCATGCCGATAAAAATTACATACATTATTTCCGACGACTCCGAGCCTGTATTGTCCTCGACAAATGACATTTGCAATTTACGAGGCATTCTCGAAAAGCCCGTCTCCGGTGTACTGCCGAAAACCCGTTTTTCTGTATGGTGCAACAAAGAATCTGCTTTATTTTTTCATTTTATTATATTTATTGCTATCTGAACTGTTCTTTTGTACCTTTAGGTTATGGATCCTTAAGATGGAGCTTCAAAAATATTTCAGTGATAATTATATCCTTAATGCAGCAAAGAAAATTGGCCAATAGGAAAAAATTATAATTTTGTTGCAGTTCAAACGGGTCGAAAATAGGTAGTTTCTTCCGATGTTTGTTGTCTGCTAGATTATTTGTTGGGTATTTGGAAAACGGTATGTTATAGAATAGAGCATACATTGAACTTATTAGGTGTAAATTTGTATTTAAAAAAATTAAATACTAACAAAGTTATTGAGGTATCATAGATCATCTGTACAAAAAAAACGGCGGGCGTTTAAAAAAAAGTGTAATTTTGGCAAAATTTTTACTTATATTAGGGGACTCGGAAAATACTAAATTTCAAGAAAAAAAAACCCCCAGCTACGTACAACGATAGATACAGTAATAACGAAAATTTTGGCTTCTTTAAATTGAAAATCGAATAGTTATAGGTACTTATGATTTCGGCCAGGTCGCAAAAAGTTATTTCGAGGAAAACGCGATTGAAAGTTTTAGTATACGTAAATCGTTGGGCTACCTGCACTCACCAAATAGTCTGTAACTTGATCGATTTTAAATATTTCAACATGAACCTTTTTGCACATATTCTTGAATGTGTAGGCTTCGAAAAAAAAATGCAAAAAAAAACAATTTTTTTTACCCGTCACAGTGGCGTCCCGCCTGGAATACCATTTTTCTTTACGGTCTTTAATCAAGTTCAAATGGGAACCGTTATACCATAGTGAAGTCATCGCTTCAGTGGACCAAGTTCCATTGTAATTTGACAAATAAAATGTCTTTTATTTCCTACCTCACGCGCCTCTCCAGTCTATTGAAAAATACGTGCCTCTACAGTTCCCATGTCTCACACGTCTCGCGTTGCTTGTTTTTTGCTTCTCCTCGCGCGGGTGAATAGAAATTTTTACATGTACGTGCTTCTTTCTTATTATTATCATTATATATATATATGTGTGTGTGTGTGTGTGTGTGTGTGTGTGTGTGTGTGTGTGTGTGTGTGTGTGTGTGTGTGTGTGTACACCCCCCGCACACGCGCACACACACACATATATATAAATAAAATCAAATAAAGAGAAAAATCCAGCAAAGGATTGATGCAAAAGATCGAACGGTTCGTTGCCCTTGGCTCATTCACCATCGCACTGCGACTATAATAATCCCCTTGTAATTGCATGACTCACTCGACCTCACAAAGATTTATCAGGCACGAAAAAAAGAAGAAATAAACATCACCTAAAAATGATCATTTGGCTGAACCTTGAGGCAAAAAAAAAGAAAAAGGCACTCGGCTCCCTCTCGTTGCGAAATATATAACGCTGTGAAATTCTGAGGTGAAATTCGTGGATTACTTTATAAGGAAGGAGACCGGGGGGATTTAACGTACATCGGGGAATTGCAAAATGTGGAATTGTCGTGACTACATTACGCGCGTCAACGTGCGCTGCGGAGGGACTATCGCCACACGAACCATGGACGTTCCAGTACGTTAATTCCCTCGCGAGGATACGTATGGTGTGTGTGTGTGTGTGTGTGTGTGTGTGTGTGTGTGTGTGTGTGTGTGTGTGTGTGTGTGTGTGTGTGTGTGTGTGTGTGTGTGTGTGTGTGTGTGTGTGTGTGTGTGTGTGTGTGTGTGTGTGTGTATGGGGAAAGGATATTTCAAGCTCCTTTATTATATGTGGCGGTTTTGAGGACGGTCCTTCGAATTGTTTTCCAACGAATCGTTTAATATGAGGACGATCCTCTAGTTCGAGTGTCTTCAATGTCACATTCCCTCTTTATATATTTGTATATTTACCTGCTCTTTTCGTGTTCCCACCAGACGAGCATAATCACCGCCCCGGAAAGAAAAAAGCGTTCGCTCGTTGTGCACAAAGGCGTTACGACGTAACACAAGAATCGTTTTACCCGGGATTGGTGGGTACTGTCGAGGCCTGAGGCGATTCCCCTAAATGAATTTTCATGGCTCAGGATGATCGTATGTGCTCGCGTTAGAATGACCAAAAGATACAATCACCGAACCCCCATCGGAATTATGTTTTTGGAGCACTGCCGTTGGAGGAAGATCGAAAGGCATCAACTTCTCGAGGATACGAAGCATCAAATAGTATAATGTGGGAGTTTGCATCTTTGGAACGCAACGCGAATAATTCATTTTTCATTGCAATTTTTTTTTTTTTTTGACGGATCAAAATCTACGGCGAACGTTTTTTAAGATGCTTTTTGGAGACCTGCAACCTAAATCGATCCAATAAGATTCTCGATAGCAGAGACAATGGAGAAGGAAGAAAATGAAAAGGTGTTTCCGTTGCATTCCAACGATGCAAATTTCAATAGTATCAAACGGTTTGTTGAACTTTGCCGGTCCAAGTGTTTATTTCCTGCTTTTTGAATTTTTGGAGGGATTACGTTTGAAAACCGTGACTAGGTCCCCTGAGTGAGTCCATCCGTCTATCCCGGCAGATTCATCCGATCCTCCTCGGTATTCTTGTTATCCTTTAGGCTTTAGCCTTGTGTAAGCTGAAAAAAGGAAATAATTCACGAGAGTGCAGTGGAGCGAGTAAATTCGGGTGGAATTATTCACGGTGACGGAGAAATAATTGTGGAAAAGAAATTACCGTTTTTAGGTTGCCAAGATCCTGTTTTTGATATTTTCGAGACTATTGAAAAAATGTCAGGAATCAGATATCGACCCGATGACTTTTCTTTGGGTTCGTAGCCTGCGAGTAATTTTCACCACTGGTAATCCGAAAATACCGCAAATATATACCCAGGGTGACCCGATACTTTTCGGGTCACCCTGTATATATTTTCATCGCGATTTTTTCTCCTTGTGTTGTCGTTATGACGTGCACTGTTGAGCGACAAATAAATAGACAACTGAGCACTAACGTTGATGCCTTACATTTTGACGAAACGATGAACAAAATAGGTCTGAGCGGACCACTCACTCAAGTTTAGGCGAATGGGACTGACGTTTGCATCGTCGAACAACAACAAAAAATTCTTCTTCGTTTTCTATTTTCATCATTACTCAAAATTATATTTTGCACATTTACGTTGTAGATCGCTAAGTAAGAATACTAAAAGCAATGCTTGTGTAAAAACTATATAACGAACATTAAAAAATTGAGCTGAAAAACTAAATTTTCTCAGCTCATATCCGTTGAACAAAATTCGGGAAGTAATAAAAATTAATTTTCGTTGCGTTGCAACAATGCGAATTTAAACGTCATTCGGATGTTTAAAAAAAATACTCGTACTCTAAGTGGCTCCTAATTGCCTTAAAAAAATTCCCAGAGGCGCATACAAAATAAAGACAAAAAAGATTAAAAACTTACGCTACAAGAAGAGTCGAAAAAAAGAAATAGAAAAATGCCTTTTTTTCAAAAAGTAAAAAGATATCGTAGAACAGACATGGGGGTACTTTGGATAGGTATTGATACGAGGCATCTCGGGATTATTGGGCGTCACCTTTCGGGCCACCCTGTATACATATTTTCGTAGATTCTCGTCCTCCGTAACTTCGTACGGTTGCGCTGAGACTTTTCTCCTCCGCCGTAATTCACTCGTATATTCCCGTTTTGTCCCGCACTGAATAAACGCGCACTCACGGCGCGACATACGTACGGTGTCTCTACCGGAGGCGCCGAAAACATGCCGAAAAATGTTGTGTCTTCGATACGCAAGAATTATTTTAAAAACTCTCCATAGCCATTAAAACCGTACGATAATTCCCGACCAAACTTTTGTCAACCGTCGTAATGTACGTTTCCTTCTTTACGATGCAGGGAATTTTTTTTCGAGGTCGTCGATAAAGTCCGCTCGGATATTTCTATAAATGGTAAAAGACGCCACGAATCCGGAATTTTCACCGTTTTTTTTCTCGCATGCCCCGTCTCGTTCCCTTTCTCCGGCCGATGATGATTTTTTCCTCCTCTTCTTCGCCGGGGAACCAGAATCATTATCTCTCGGAGTTGAAGCGTGGGCACGAGTTCCACCTATGTATACACAGCTACGGAGAAGAAAGAGACACTTGTACGTATCTTGAGCCTTCTTAATGTTACGCCGAGACTGCTGATATTCTAGTATGAGGCCGTGGGAAAAACACCTGCGATTCGCTCTACGCACTCGTTTCTCGTAAATTGTTGCATTGTCTAATGTTCGATAAAACATTTAGCATGGAACATTCAAATTGCAAATTAATATTGCATTTCTACCGTACAACGACGATTTTTTTAACGAAGAAATTTGTCATAGCGTTGAAGTTGGCATCGTTGAATAAAACCATTTTTATCCATTTCTTGATTTTTTCTTTTTTATCACTATACAAAGCCTTTTTTGCAAATTAAGGTCGAAAATGTATCATAGGAATGCGTAGAAATGTTTAAGCGATTTATAGGTAAAAAATTCGTGTAATTAAAAGAATTGTTTTTTGTTGCATTCCAACGATGTAAACTTCGAAGTCATAATTTGTCACGTTGCAGTATCAAATATATTATGTATCTATAATTAGAATAAGAATAATAAATGCATGTCTTCGTGTCGAAAATAAAAAAGGGTTTTTTACATTCTAATAACTGTCATTTGTTTTTCGGATTACTTAAAAACCATACTTATTTTCGAGGCGAGTAAATGCATTTTTCGAATAGTCAAAATTTGTGTTGAGATAATGAAATCGAGATTAAAAATAAGCTTCATTGATATTTGAGAATCTTGAACCAACTTTGAGAAATTTCGATTACTTGTTGAGTTATAAGAGTCGGAGCATAAAGAGCGAATCTTCTATGTAAATTAAATAAATTAAATGAGAAAAAAAAATATCCAGTGCTACTTATTGGACTTGAATTGGAAGCAAATTTTGGTATGATTTTTTTTAACCTAATAATATTGAGTAACGGATTACCCCTAGCTCGTGGTCGGAAAAGGGATAAATTTTCGTAATTTTTTTTCTGGAAGAACGCCTGGACGTATTCATTTTTTTTTCCTTACTTCAAAGAGTATGGTTTTAAGGAACATTTACAATTTTTGTATTGAAAAATATTGGTAAATGTGGTAGATTCAATGGTTCGTGCAGACCGTTGTTCGAAAAAGGTCCTTCGAAAAATCATCGGAAATAAGACAAATCAAACGAATTTACTTTTCGTAATAAATTCTCTAGTGCTTGAAGGAAGGATTCAATAAAATATATTTTTTTCAATGGCCGCAGTTCAGAGTGAAAATACCGATTTTGGTTGAAAAAAGGGTCTATTTTCGTTGGTGAAAAAAACTATGCAACGAAAAAAAATTCCATTCAAGCACTGCTTTTTTATATGAAGCTTGTCAAATTTGAAGTTGATTGGCGCAGTGGTTTTTGAAAAATCATGGTTACCGATTTTCAAAAGATATTCTGACAAATTCGCGTTTAAAAGGGTAAAAGTCGAAAATGATTTTATTTCTTCGACACATCCTAATCTACACATACATAAACGCGCGCGTGTGTGTGTGTGTCCGTATAGTTCTTATTATTATTAATATCGTCCATCCACGATCTTTCATACTACGAAATGAATATGATAAATACGGATACTATAAAATCATAATTTTCCGATGTAATAGATACAGTGCAAACGTTACTCTATGTATAATAAACTTTGCTAATATTGCCGGTTTCGTAATTCGACAAAGATATTCATGATCGGTACTCGCGTACGTGTACGAGTCGGCTTTATTTCGCATGCTTATTACCGTGCTCTAATGGACCAGTAGCCCGTATGCAAAGCATACGTAATGTATATGTGTATACACGAGGCAACTAGAGGAATAGATTGAGGGAGGCTTGAGCTAGAGAGGGAGAGAGAGAGAGAGAGTGAGACCGGGTGGACGGAGGGACAAACAAAGAGAGAGGGGTACAGACAAGGGACGAGAGCATTACGTAAGATGAACATAGAGCAACGCTTTATGGGAAGTTACGCTCTTCGAGCAAGAAGTTCTCGAGTCGGTTCATGGGAAGCTGACCAGACATTCGATACTGCGCGAGGATACGTTTCGCCGTAGATTGCGGCCTCGAGATATGATATTACATCTGTACAGACTATCGTCCATGCGGATGATACTCTCCGGTCGAATCTCCCACGTGTACCGATCGCTCTGGCGTATCACGAATGCAGAAAAATCGACGAGGAGCAATTTCGATAACTGCGGGAGGAGGAAAAAAAAAATCGACGCGGTGGTCTTCCTCACAGGCCACGAGATCCGAAGATTCTTTGGCTTCGTCTCGAGAACGGAATTTAAAAAAATTGAAAATAAACAGAAAATCGTATATCAGAATAGCCACTGTCGTCGCA
This sequence comes from Ophion obscuratus, assembly GCA_964007375.1. Classification (NCBI taxonomy): domain Eukaryota; kingdom Metazoa; phylum Arthropoda; class Insecta; order Hymenoptera; family Ichneumonidae; genus Ophion; species Ophion obscuratus. The sequence goes on from OZ023323.1 coordinate 36,929,238, forward strand.
GCTGGCGAAGAACTCGCGCGTGGGCGATTTTCTTTTTCCTTCCCTCGCTTCCGATACACGCTGAGGAGAAAAAAAAAGGAATAACAAAAACAGAACGACACGGATCGCTGTGTGGATCGAAGTGAGAATCCCTTGTTTTTGCTTCTTCTTTTTGGGTTTAAAAATAACGTGAATTCAGTTGGAACGTCGTCTCGCGGAGAATATCTTACCGTAGTACGCGGCCGAAGGGTTCTCTAGGCTCGATTCACTGACCCAGATCGCGCATTAATTGTATCGGGAGGGGGGGGGGGGGGGGGGGCACACACGCAGCGAGTAGATGGATACTTCGTTCGACCGCGTGTGACTCGATGAGGGATATGAAAAATACGCACAAGCCGGACTAGCCAGGCCAGAGAGTATCGTCAGGACTTCGCAGTTGAGGCGAAGTAGACCAGCCACCACGTGGCATGAGAGTGCGAGAGAGATGGATGAAACTTTCAAAGAGACTTCTCACAGACGAATTGTATTTGTGGCAAAAGAAAATTGTCGAGCAGTTCCCGTGCAGCAATCGTCGCAGGGATCCAATTGAATTTCCATACTTGAATCTACTTCCTGATAGGGATCCAATGGATCGTTGCATTGGATCCCTATTGGCGTTGAAGTTTGCATCGTTGGCATATAACGGAATATTTTTTGTTTAATAAATTGCCCACATTTTCTCGGATAGATTTAAGCCACATAAATCCACACACTGAAAAAAAAATTCGTTCTTCCAACCAAAATTCAGTTGGTTTGACAAAATGTATCTTTAAATACGTTCAACTTGATTTTTGATTGGCATAACAAACGTTTTGTTAATCTAACTGATAGTGGTCTGAACTGTAGCTTATTTAGCATGTCTGATCAGTTGTTAAAACAACAAAATTTTAAGAGAACAAAATGCATTTTGCACATTCAACGATTTCTTTTCCTCAGTGCACAGCATTTTTAGGCTCCTAAGAGGTCTGCGATGCAAATGTACAAAATGTACGATTCTCGATACTTACTTAGAAAAATAAGGAAATAAAAAACAAATCGATGCATGCCAACGATGCAAACTCCAAGCCCATGTTTCCTAAACTAATACGTCACGCTCGTACATTGGATTCTAATCGGGATACCCCATTGGAATTCAATTCGAATCCTAAAGGATTGCCACATTATCGTACGGAATCCGATACAATTGTTCGTGGGTCCCATTGCATTCTGTCCGTTGAATTTTCCAAGTAAAATATACGAGATTTGTACTTAAGATGGCATACTTTTTCGTTTATGATAAATATTTAAATAAATGACGTCGCATAAATTCAAAGCCAAGCGTATATCCACGAAGGTTTGTTATTATATTGAAATAGAATCAGTTTCCGGACATTAGTTACTTAAATAATAAAGAGAAAAATAAAAAAAACCACAAGTCGGTCGACATGTGTGGGACGACATTCTTCAGTTTAAAATGACATATGTATGTCATCTCGCTTACGGCGGCTAATTTATGCTCAGATACATTTATTTTTGGGTTAAGGGGTAAGGCCACTGTAACGGCCCAAAAAAAAAGGTTTTTTCACTAATTTTTTGCTCCCGAAATTGAAGGTATTTGAAAAAAAACTTTTAATGGTGTTATCGGGCATACATTAAACTTTATTATAAAATTTTTTTACAGTAAAAAAAAAACAAAATGGCGGTTCCACAGCTATCTTCCCGGGACATGTTTTGCTTCCAGGGCTCCGCGGCACGCAGCACCACTGGTGCACTTTTGAATCTAGAACAAAAAAAAACCATTAATCTAGAGGGCTATAGCTAGAGAATGTCGATCGGATTTTAAAAAGTATCAATTTTTGTGGATTTGGCGTGCGTTTGAAAAAAAAAATTGATTTTTGACGAAAAAAACGGCAAGTTTTTTGTTAATAAAAAATCAATAAATAAAGTTCTTGAAAATTCCGATCGACATTCTCAAGATAATGTAAATGTTCACATCTGGTTAAAATTTCAAGTAGAAAAAATGAAAATTGTTCGAGTTATGCTGCGTGCCATTTTGAAAAACCATGTTTCGAGAAAAACGCGTTTAAAGTTTTGCGAATAGTTTTTTATTGGAAAAAATTAAAAAAAGAAGTTAAAAGGATTTAAACTATTTTTAAACTAGAGGGTTTAAACTATTTTTTAAGCCAATAAAAAAAAATCGATTTTTCAAAAAATTTACAGTGGCCTTACCCCTTAAAGGTTAGTTCATAGCAAGCAATACTTACCGAAACATTATTACAGTGTCGATCAAGTGTTGCCTGTGGCACGTTAACATGTTTCGATGCTAAAAGCCAAACTATTGTATTCTTCTTTACAGGTAAAATGTTGTCACTGGCTCTTACGTGTCAAGGTTCGTTTATCATAGCCACGTATAATATCACGATGAGCCAATAAATTTGATTTTATATCCGGTTTTATACGCAGCAGGGTTAGATGGCGAAAGATCTTACACGGACGTCTGGTATGTCAAATTCCCACAAGTGAATGTAAATTTTGTTTATTCGTTGTGACTAAAACTTTGGAGTTAGAATATCCGTTGTGCAGTATTTGTGAAGTTCAATGACCGTGGATTATTAATAAATCGGTTCAACTAGAAAAAATCTTTTCCCGACGGATATACCCGACGGATATTTTTAGCACCAGATAATAACGTGGCTAGTATTTTTTGCATTTAAAAATTACGAGAATATTCACTACGCAAAAGCTTGCGTTCACTGATGGCTATACTAGATTTTGCTACTAGCAACACTTATTGGCCGACCATAGAACGTCATTGTTACTCGTATAGCGCGAATATTTGAAAAGATATGGAGGGCGTGCAAAATGAGTGGAGCTCAAAAAAGTATAAATCTTATCTGAATAAAGGATAAATCGCTTACAAAAAGTATATCTTAAAAGTCCACTGTAATTATCGTTTGTTTATTCATGTTACTGCACTTTGACATAACATTACCCCACAGGTATACGCTCGCGAAGCGTGCAGGTTACGTTTCAACAAATCGAGTTCTTTCTCGTGACTCTTCACACATTTCCGATTCAAACGTGGTAAGAATTCTCAAACGGCGTCCATCGGGTAATAGTGCAGGATCCAATTGGATCCCAATGGGGACTCCCTGTGTGCGGTGTCTCCGACAAATCGCTAGACAGACGTGGCTGCATCTCGGGACTCCCCAACAAATATGTGCACGAAATCACGATAGTATTTATTTTGGGAGACAGATTCAACAAGTTCGGGGTAAAAATTTGAAAAAAAAAAAAAAAAAAAAAATGTCGAACATCAGTCGGGAAGTAGCGCGGAATCCTCTTAGATTTCAATGTGGACTCCCTACGTGCAATGATGGTGAAGTTTGCATCGCTGGAATGCAACGGCAACTCTTCTCCAACTTTCTCATTTCTTAATTGTTATTTTTATCTGAAATCCTCGTCTTTGCCGCTTTTGGTTATCAACTTTTAATGAGAATTCTCAAAAATGTCTTAGACTTTTTCGTCGTACAAATGTGCAAAAAAATTATGGCAATAGGAAAAAAAAAAATTCTTTCCATTGCACTCCAACGATGCAAATTTCAATAGTATGTGCGGCGTCTCTATAAAATCCCTATAGGCTTGTATCTCGTGCACCGAATCCCGCGTGTGCACGAACGAGTCGACCTATAGTAATTAGAGCGCACAATTACGATTATCCGGAAGCCATTATCCGCGAATCGAATCCGGTCCCTAGGATAGACGTTCCGGCATATAGAACCGAGAATAGTTCGCCGTGTATGCGAGGATCGATAAAGAGAAGAAGAAAAAGGATAAAATTGTCGAGAAGAAACGATCCTACGAGGAAATGCTCCGACATTTTCTGGGAGGGATATATTTATTATTGTTATTATTATTATTGCGCTCGTATTATTTCTGAGTAAAGTTTGCACGGCCGAGCGGAAGCTTCGTCGGTTCGCAACTCGACGAAGAGAGATGAGGAGAGCCCAGCCTCCGGCGGATGCCACGCGCCTACCGTGACGTGCGAGCCAACAACCGATACTCCACCACACGCCGCGTGCGATCGTGCTCCTCTCCCGCTCTCTCTCTTTCTCTCTCTCTCTCTCTCTCTCTCTCTCTCTCTCTCTCTTTCTCTCTCTCTTTTTTTTTAATTTTGGATATATTTTATTTTGCTTCTTGTAGCATTGACGAATTTTTAGATTTTACATCATGTTTAAACGTCTTTTGCAATGTTAACCTTGGGTCATTAATTACTTGTATAATTTTAAATAATTTTTATAGAAAAAGAATTATCGAATATTTATATAATTGTATAATATCAATATGCTCTTAATAATTATTATAATATAGGTATGTATAATAATAACAACATTTTCGTATGCACTATGGATCACGAGGGCATAAATATACTAATCAATAAATCATTCTCTCTGTCTCTCTTGCTTTCCATTCCGCGTTGCTTCTCTGGCGCCATTTTTCTTGACATAATTATTTAGCTATTCGTTAGATAGAGTCGAGCGTCTCGCTGGCTTTTTCTCTCTCTCCCCGTTCCTCGTCTTCCCATATGCAATCCAGAGGCGAACGAGCAACGGCCCACAGTGGCCTTCGTAATGTTATTTTTCTTGCTCCGAATATACAACTATAGTGGCTTTGAAACGACTTTCCACACACGGAGACCGGGTATTTGTTGGATTTTCCTGAGGACGGGAGGAGGAAAAAAGAAACGTTTTAAAGGAAATTGGAGGAAAAAAGTGTCGGGTACGTCGGAGTCATCGAGAATGATTAAAAGTACCACTTCTGGCCAGGAGACAATTACGAGATTGCGTGGCGCAGATAAAAATCGAGAGTCTCGTTATACTTCGAGCTGAAGAAACTACACAAGACCCGGAAGCAAACAAAAATGTTGAAAGGGCGACATCCGGTGGACGAGAATTAAATCGTGCGGGAGAGTTAAATGGTGCATAGGAGTAATAAATGCCGGTCCCAGAGAATGAAATGGGCGCGCGTGTGGGTCTGGGAATTCAGGCTCATTTTCCTAGTGGGGAGATGTTCCGAGTAGCTCCGTGATTTTAATCCACGCTATACAAAATGTCTAATTCCCGCGCATTCCTAAAATGTCAAACGAACTACGAGCGTCTAAAAGACAAACGTTCCACTTTCCAAGTTCCACAAAAAGCACGATATTGAAGTTTGCATCGTTGGAATGCAACGAAAATTGGTTAAAAAAATTTTACTGCCCCATTTTTATTATCGTCCAAACATTTTTTTGACGTATTTAAGCTAAAAATCTGTAATAAGAATCCTGAAAAAAGTTGAAGTCATTTTGGAGGCCTGAATTTGCAAAAAAAAAAAAAAAAATTAGGCTACGGAACTCTCGATGCGTTCCAACGATGCAAACTTCAATATCATCAAAAAGTACGATTAATTTGATTAAGTTGGAGGCAGTGATTCCGGAACGACGTAGAATGGAAATGGTCTCACTTTGTGAACAGTGTTATGAGGAACGGTGCACGACCAGACAGTGGCCCAGACGGGATTCTAACGGCAAAATAATTGCCGCGATTTTTTTTCGCTTTTTCTTACATCACTTCAACGATACTATCACCCGTGCAGAAACTTGTCGGGGAGCCCCCCTATCCTATCACATCCCTATAGGGATTTCACAGGGAGTCCACATTGGAATCTGAGTGGATTCCGCGACATTTTCCGATTGACGGCTTTAGAGAATTTTTTACTTGATATTCCAAGCGAAATTTGGTGAATCTCCAAAAAAAAAATATACTCTCGTGATCCGGTGCGCAAATTTGTTGGGGATTTTCGAAATTCACCCACATTTCTGTAGGGATTTTTTAGGCTCACCGAAGATACAGAGTCCTCGTTGGCATCCAATTGAATTGTGCACTGTTCCTCGATTAATGCCGTTTGAGAATTCCCACCACGTTGGAATCGAAAATAGGGTAAACCGACCAATGGATGGAGGGGACCAGTGAATGGACAAAAGCTGTTTGATACTTGAAATAAGTAAAGAATATGAACTGCCAATAAAAACTTGAATCGCTATAATTGAGCAAAAAAAATCACAGCTGTCGTTAAGAGGGAGGGATACATCATCGCGGTCGGTATGGTAGAACAATTATAGATTCCCAAAAATCTCGAAAACGGCTCTTCAGATCCCGTCGAAACTTTGCCAAATGACGTCAAATGGATAGACGAACAGCTGTCTTCCCCTCAAATTTTTTGAATTTGAGAAAAAAAATGTAGATTGGCTTATCATAAGCAAATCTAGTTTTTTTTCTCAAATTCAGAAAATTTGAGAGGAAGACAGCTGTTCGTCTATCTATTTGACGTCGTTTGGCAAAGTTTCGACGGGATCTGAAGAGCCGTTTTCGAGATTTTTGGGAATCTATAATTGTTCTACCATACCGACCGCGATGAGGTATCATTCCCTCTTAAAACCGATTTCTCAGTTCAATATCGAATTTTGACGCAACGCGGAATTTTTCCAGTTTGCTATACTTGCACATCGCCCAATTTATTGTTGGTTACGATACGGCTGTGCACCGTAGGTATTCCAAAGGCGAAAACAATAGTTTTTATGAGTTTTGCGGTTAAGCATTACTTTCATTACTCAAGATAGAATCGATGTTCGATTTTTTTGCAAACATTTTCAATAAATTCGTAACAATAGGTCAGGGTTAGACGTGTTCATTCACTCGCGTTGTATTCTAACCTCTTCTCAGTGAATGAACATATCTCTGTTCCGATAATTCTCAAAGCAGTGTTAAAAATTTGGCTCATCCGCTGAAACTTGCAAAATGAATAACCGTTAAGAAATGACAATGTACATTTCATTGAAAGTCGTCATGAAATTATTTCATTCTTTTTTTAAATTCCGACAAAAATTAATTTTTTAAATTTGTCCGTCGACACAGTCTTTGGTAATTTGTTTTTTAAGAATGTCACGTTAGGATGCAAAAAACGAATACAGTACGTATATGGATAAGAATATTATAATTTTTGTGCAGAATATAGCATTGGATAATAATTAATCGTTATGCTTTACAGCGCTCATATACACTACACGTCCATTTACTGGCGATCGAGTATATTGTTATATTTCGCTACTTATTTATCAACTCCTCTAATATTATTTATTGCAATCACTTTGAATACTTTTTTCTAATATGAAAATGATAACTTGCCACGCGAAAAAGCTCGGCCTGTTGAAACGTGACCTGCACACGCTTCGCAAGCGTATACGTGTATGTAATATTGTGTAAAAGTTCAGTAAAATAAATAACAAACGACAATTACAGTGGATTTTCAGTCATGTCGTTTGAATAGATTTTTAAGACACACTGCCGCTCAAAAGTTTGGATCCACCAGTCGATATTTCTTGTCGCACTAAAAGTTACATAGCTTCGCCAGAAAAAAAGATAATCAGATTTACCAAATGGTGTTTTGAAGGGAACAAATTCAACTTTGTATCGCTTTTTTTTTCTTAAATTTTATGATTTTTTTCTACCCGGTACACACTTTTGTACGTGACTGTTTTTCGGCTTTTTTCGGTCATCGAGAATTGGGCTGAAAAAATTTCTGACAAAATTGAAACAAATTTAAAATTATAAACTAAAAAAGTTTCTCCTCCTGATATTTTGTTATAAACGCCATACTTTTCGAGTTAAGCCATCCTATTCATCAGAGTTTCGAGCGAAAATAGTAAATAAAACTATCTGAGAGGAAATTTTTTAAAAAATTTCATGCGTTCCAAGTATAAACGTGCGCAACTTTTTACCTTTCTGACAATTCCTCTTAAACCCTATAGTTCTTGAGTTGCGTTCCATTTTCGAAAATTTGTCTCTCAGCCAATAATGAAATAACTTGGCGCAAAAAAATCGTACGAAACTTAAAAAAAAAACGAAAATGGAGCTCCCGCTACCCCGTACAAGTTTAACATGGATAAACATGATGAAACATTTTTCCATAAGTCCATAAGCCCAATTCTCGATGGTAAAAAAATGCCGAAAATCAATCACGTACAAAAGTGCGCACCGGGTCGAAAAAAATATATTTCAAAAAAGCAAAACAAAGCTGCATTTGTTCCCTTCAAAATGCTGTTCGGTAAATTCGGTTATCTTTTTTTACGAAGCTATGTAACTGAGTGCGGCAAGAAATATCGACGGGTGTATCCACACTTTTGAGCGACGGTGTATATCTACTTTTTCAAGCAATTTATACTTTTTTGAGACAAGATTCATACTGTTTAAAGATCCACTCATTTTGTGTATCTATATATTATTTAGTTTAGAAAATTCAAGGTCCAGAGTGCGATGGGATCCATCGAGAATGCGGTATCGGATTCTGTTCGATAATGTGGGAATCCTTTGGGATTCAAATAAGATTTGTACATTGGATTGAAATGGGGAATCCCGGTTAGAATCCAATGTACCTATGAGCGTCGTTTTAAGATAATGATCCATAACTATATCGAGAGCCCGCGAATGGATGATTCGATGAGAATGCACGTGGGAATTGAATGGCTCCCGGAAGTAGCGCAAGTGGCCAAAGAAAAATGCCCAATCATTTGAAATCGCCGAGAAAGATGAAAATCTGCAGATTTTGCTCGGAAATCGAGAATTGACCGCGAACGTTCCACGTGTGCCAATAAAACCGAGCCAAGGATAGAAACATTCCCGGGGCATTTTCTTGCCCATTCCAAAGGCCTATCCAAGAGGCGCCGTATTTTCTCGGGACAAATGCGATACTTGGCATCATACTCGCGTCGTCGCATGCTCGCACTCTCCTGCTCTCGTGGCTGGCTGTGTGTGTGCTTCAACGTCTGTGCAACACAACGTTGACAAAGTTGAAGCCAGCGTTCGCGATTGGTCTGGAATGCAACCGAAAATAAATTCGGCGCTCATCTCTCCCTTGCCCGCTTCTGCACCATCGCTCGAGTCCCAACTCCAGCTATTCTTTTATTTTTTTTTTCTCCTTTCTAGTCCGCCTACCGCCGGTCTTTTGCTCTTTCTGCCGCGCTGCTCGGGCCGCGTGCGCACGCATCTGTTTCCAGCTGCGGACAAACGCGGATTCTCTCGGATCGAGCCTTTCGTCGCGAGCGGGCAAAATGCGGCGAAAGCGTGACGTACACGACGCCACGCGTGCAACACTTTTCTCACTTCCCCAATCCTTCCCGCTCGATCCGCTCATCCAATTTTTTCAAGAATCACCCTCGGTCCTTGTTTGAGCGAATGCCGACAAAAAATATCGAGCAGACGTCTGCAGGGCCGAGTGACCGAAGTTTCGGTCGGTCGGGCGGGCAAACGAGCCGATTTTCGGAACGGTTCTAGGCTTCCCCCTAGTCGCTGGAGACCGTGTCGCGTCTTCGTGCGATGTATCGGGAAAAAATCTTTCATTTTTCATCGATATACGATATTTTCGATATTTTCTATCCCGGTCGAAAAGTTTCGTGCGAGATTGGTAATGAGCGGCATTTGTGAAATTCCACTTAGCATGCTTGCTTGATCATCACAATGAACGGTAGCGATCGATGTTGGTGAAATACCGATTAGCATGTTCACTTGATAATTACAATGATCGGCTATGATATCGGTATTGGTGAAATAACGATCAGCATGATTACTTTATAATTAGAATGATCGGTAAAGATCGGCAATGATCGGTGAAGATCGGTATTCGTAAAATGCCGCCTAACATGCTCACTAGATAATTACAATGATCGATAATGATCGGTATTTGTAAAATACCGATTTGTAAAAAGCAAATAAACTATGGGCTACTCTGACGCGTCGTCCTGTGCGTACTTGTGCGTCCCCCCCCCCCCCCCCCCCCACCGTAGCATCTGTGCACCAGGCGCAGGGCTGAAAAAACGCATTTTTCCGAAAATTTGCACAATTTGTAAGGGGAGCATTGAAAGAGTCCTGCGAGTGCGGAGCAGTATGAGGCCTCGCGCTTCTCTTTCGGCCCGAATTTTCGTGACTATCATCCCGTCGAGAAAATACACAATGCGTACGAAAATTTCATCGCATCTCGCGCGTACGCCACGTGGCGCACACCTTTCACTTTTCCCTCAGTAGAAAAGAACGTGATTATCGTAACGGACTTTTTCGTCGCGTGGAACAAATGTAGGCTCATTAGAGTGTGGGTCCATTTCTTTTTTCTTTTTATTTCCGCACATGACGAAAGAGACGATTGAGCGTTTGTTGCGCGGTAACGTAAAGAGCTATTCGATATGGCGCATTGATGATCGCCGATAACGAGGTAAGAAAGCAATCAGAATCCGATAGAGACTCAGCTCGGGTCAATACGATACAATAGAGATGCCGCGTCACAGATTTGAAAGAAAAAAGCTTGGGGCCCAAAAAGCTGGTTGATTTTCAATATTTTTTTTTTTCAAAGAGCATTTTGGGACGACGAGGTTGAGATTTTCCACACAATTGATGGATAGTCTTGCGAATTTTGAGTTTTTTTTTTTTTAATTGCAAAACAATTATGAACAATAGAGTTTGTTCATATTTGAACAATGTGCCGCAGTTGTTGGAGGGCCAATCAGTGGGGTTCGTTCTGGCAACTAGAGTCATCCAAGATAAAAAATTTAAAAATGTACTTTCAGTATAATAATAAGACTTTCGTATGGCCAGATACATTTTTTTTGTTAAATTTTGGAAAATTAAGAAAATGACAAGCCGTAACAGGAAAGAGAAGGTTCGATCGTTTGTTATTAACAAATTGACGAGCGTATAAAAAAAAAAGTCGCCCGATCATACGGTAAAAAATGTTATAAACTATGGCCAGTCGAAATTTGAAGTGAATTGGACGATTTAAAAAAAAAACGCAACAAAAATCTGGTCGTTCAGAAAAATCCTCATAACTTGGTGAATTTTCGGAATTTTAACAAATTTCTCCGCGAATCCAAAGTTGCGCGGAGCTCTCAACGGGAGCTTTAACACGGGCAATCGATCGCCCCGACTGGAATCCCCACAGAGAAGATAGAGAAGATTTGGCTCGGTAATTTGCGGTACCGCAATCTATAGAAACGAAGGAACCCTGAATAAAATCGAGCCACTGACCGTATCGCGGAATGACGTCACCGTAGTAACAATCCGGTGGACGGTGGTTCAGGGTGAGCAGCCATGCGTATCCCCATCCGCTCAGGATGGAGCCCTGCTCGCCCGTATACGTATGGAGAGGCCTCTCCGCGCGTCGCCGCTGTTTCTACGGAAAGCTGAAAACTTGAATGGGCTCCCCCCGTGCCTTCGAATCCACAGTGCGCACGTACATGAAATTCAATGCCTCGCGACCGAACAAATAATTGTTAATAATCTATTTACACGAACAGCGCACAGAGCGCATATCCATATACACCAGTGGGCTTAATTCTGGATACTTTTAATAGAAATTACCTTTATTTTTATATTTACGCAGAAAATGTATATTCTCCTACGCCGCAATGTTTTTTAAATTTTATCTATAATGTTTCTATTTATTAATATTGGCCTTGATAAGCCTACTTTATCAAGAATATGAAATATAAGTGATTATAACGTAAAAATGATCAACAATTGTGAGATTTTCAAAAATTTCTCAAGTGTTGGTGAAAATTCGCGCGTCTCGTGCGATATAAGGTTTTGCGATATTGAACCAGCTGCTTGGCACATTTGCCAAAAAACTTTTGTCCAGGGAGCTCGGGCGCAAGGTCGGCCATGCCAAGTTATTCGGTTCGAAGAGATTTGGCATCTTTTACTTGCTTATTTGTTTTGGCTTTTTATTATTATTTACTATTTATTTATTTATTCATTTATTCGCATTGTTTGTTTACAATGCTTTTGTATATACTACTGTAATTATCGTTATGGATTATTATTATTATTATTATTACATATTATTATTATTATACTCAATTAATAATGGATAATATAATTATATAATAAACCAAAATATATCCATAATAAATGAAAATAATTATGAATAATGATTGATTTATAACTTCATGTGAATAATAACATTTGATCAATTAAAATGTGCAAAATCATTTCTCCAAGTATAACGAGAGCTCACACAAAGATCCATATATATACAAATGAAAAATATAATTATACATCCTATGTGCTAAATAAGGAAACGGATCGAAGAGAGAAGTTAAGATCGAGCGGTAAATCATTGTGACTCTTATTTTTTTTGTCCTCGATTGTATTATTTCACGAAATGAGGATTTTAGTTGCCGGTACGTAAGAATATGTACAATTATACACAATTCGCGTCTCCGTGAATCGAGGCACCTCTCTCTCTTTCGTCAGAGCTCCGTACTCTCGGCTCCTTATTTTCTTTATCACGAAGAGCCGATCGACGGATGTCTCGCAACTCGTCGATTCCTTAATTCTCTCTCTACCCCCCGCCCCCCCCCCCCTCTCTGTCTCCGTCTCTCCGTTCCTCCGACCTTCTCTTTTCCTGTTCAACACCTGTGATCTCGTTGAATAAAGAAATAGGCCGATTCGTAGGTAGATTCGTTTCCTCTCAAAGGCCTCCCGTCAAATATAAATAAATCCTCCCTTAATTGCTAACGGAACGAAGATGACTGACGTAGCGAGCTCGAGAAACGGAAGGAAATGAAAAATGTCGATCTCCCGCTCATTCGGCGTGACGAATTGAGCTGTGAAGAAAACGAGCTCGAAGTTCCTCGACTTTTTTCCATTCGTCTCCCGATTGCGCTCCCTCTCAATTTACTCACGTCAATTATCAGCTTCGAAAAATCGGGAACAAAAGATGATTTTTGTTACATAACAATATTATTTCCAATCTGTATCCAGATATTTTATATGATCTTTCCGGCGATGAGACTATTTCGTGCGATGCAGTAAAAAACGAAAATGGAAAATTATACGCGGTGCCCCTCTCGTTGATCCTCGAGCGGGGATTAATTTTTGCGAGTGCGGAATCGAGCCAAGTGCCCATATCACGAGTGTAACTCGGCGTTTACGGAGGCGCATATTTAGCGGGCTACGTGTAGTGGTGAGCACAAGTGAAAGGCCTTTGTTCGACGATCGTAGCTCAGAAAATTCCCACTAGCTCTGTGAAAGTCCGTTGAAAAGATCGAGCGAAGACACGCGCGCGTTTGCCGCGAGGATCAAAGTTTACTTGAACGAAAAATCATGCATGCAAAAGCAGGAGAAATACGAATAAATAATTCATGCATGTTTTTTCTTGTTGTTTTTGTTTGCACTCGTACCAAGGGAAAATTGTTGCTTGGCGGGTATGAAAGATAGCACGAGAGCACGTGTGTGCATTCGCGCTATTTATATAATTGTGAGGCGATGGTATTTTCTCATTTGATTTATGATTGAAAGTACCATTTACCGTTTCAATTACCATTTCACCGAGTAGAGTTACCATTTGTGGTCGTTGGAGTTTTCTATTTTTTTTTTTTTTTTTTTGACAGCTCTAACGTCATTGGAAATGACCATTTTTTCCCGCCCTTCCTGCCGAGCGAGTAGCACGAAAAGCCGCGTAGGAAAGAACGATAGATAAGAGACGAAAAAGTAAATCTCCGTCTGTCTTGTTTTTCAGCAATGTCAGGCCCTCACCGAGGAAAATCGAAGATTGGCCGAGTCGCTTCAAACGCATCAACTTCCTCGTGCTCAAATGATCGATAACGTCCTCCTGCAGACGCAGATCGACACTCTACAGTGGCAGCTCAAACAGGTTAGCGAGAAGCCTGGACTGATAAGGTTGAAGTTTGCGTCGTTGGAATGCAATGAAAATTAATATTTCTGAATTCCTTAAATTTGTTGTCGCAGATTTTTCCAACAAAAATCCCTTAACCATCTTTCAAGACACCTTGAGGCGAGGAAAACATTTGCTGATTTTCATAATTTTTTTAAAGTAAATATTTCTCCATCATGTTTTGGAGTTAGGGTATGTTTTATTACTACTTTCGGCTGTTATATATTTTCTTCTTAATTAATCTTAAAAAATGGCGGAGGTATGGCACGTCTTTAGCTAAAAAAGTAATGGACCAATTCGGATGAAATTTGGGACAAATCTGTCTAACCTTATTATCTAAAATTTCCCTAAATGTTTCCGACACTTAAAAAAAGAAAGTATTTTTTATTGCAAGATTTGGTCATTTTTTTGGAAAATTCAATCTTTTCGTTTCAAAGCGTACCATTTCATCGATTTTCAACATCTCTCATTTGTTCTTGCTTCATATTGCGCATATGAGTGTTAAAGGAAGAAAAATTTTGGTTGGTTTTTTTTTTGAACAATCCCGCCGACGCTACCTATCACGCCGTCTGACATCTACGCCGTTTTTAAAGATTAATAAGAAAAAAAATAGCATGTAACAGTTAACAGTAGTATGAAACGTACCCCAAGTCTCAAAATGGTGAAGAAATGTTGCCTTTTGAAAAGAAAAAAAAAGTCACAAAAATCGACAATTTGTTCCTCGTCTAAAGGTATTTCACTCCTTACGATATTCATTAAGCGATCTATAAGATGAAGCTATGAAAAAAGGTCTTCTATAATAATAGAAATAAGGAAAATGAAACGTAAAGAAGAGCTATCGTTGCGTCGCAACGATGCAAACTTCAACACTACCTAGACTGATGATATGTGAGTGCAAATGAGCGGAATTATATCTAACTTTGTCCACTTTTCGCAGACCGAGTCGAACAGGCAAATGTACCGATCGCTAATGGGCCAGATCGTCCGTTTCTTGGAGCGCGCTCGCAAGAGCCTCGACATTCTTCACGAGAAGAGTACTCCGAAAGGCAAAATGACGCGCGTACCGAGGAGTCGAAGCGTGCAGGGGATGGAGAACAGCGGAAAGAAGCAGGACAACGAGGCACTTCCGTCATTATCGTCACCGCTGCCGCCGCCGCCGCAGCCGCCCCCCCCTTCCATGTCCACGTCTATGATAATCAATCATCATCGCCAGACCGGAAGTAGCGCGGCCTCGAGGTTCACCAGGGCTAAATCCGTGGCGCAGATATCGCCCCAGACGTCCACCGGTTTTCGGGACTTCACGTGGTCCGTGCTGCGGAAAAATGACCCGGGCCATTGCACACCACCCAGGAACAAGCACCAGCAGAAGCAGCAACAACAAACACCCACCGCGTTACCTGTGGTCAGCGATCTTGGCCAAGAGGCTGTCATCTACAAGAGGCCTCAATATCCGGCAGAGATCGATCCGGACAACGTGCCACCGGAGAAATTGTCCCAGGAAGCTTTCCGGTAAGTTCAGCACATTGCTAAGACGCAATATTCACTTTTGCGCAATTGCATCCTTCAGTCGTTTGTCCAATTATTCTCCATTCAGTTGTTTCCGACTCTTCACTAGAAATCCCCCCCCCCCCCCCCCCCCATTAAACGTTCAAGTTTGCGTCGTTCGAGTGCAACGATATATAATTGTTTTTCGTCATTTTTTTTTTCTATATTTATCATTATTCAAAGATGTTGTTGAAGTTTGCATCGTTGGAACACAACAATAGTTCTTTTTTATATCTTAATTCCCTCATTTTTATCAGTATACAAAATTCTTTTTTGCATATTCATATTGTACACTTCCGAATAAGCGTATGAAAAATGATTAAGGCATTTTTGTAGGCAAAATTTGGCAAAAGAAATTCATAAGTTTTCATTTTCATTGCATTCCAACGATGCAAACTTCAATCGAATATCCAAAGCGTTTTTATGCTGATCGAGGTCGTGAATTTCTAATGAAAATTCGTAGAAACGTTCGAACGATTTTTTCGCAGCCCAAATCGGCCGAAAAAAATTTGAGTAATTAACCATAACTTTCGGTGCACTCCAACGATGAAAACTTCAACATGATCTTGAAGTTTGCAATGGCGATGAAGTTTGCATCGTTGGAATGCAACGAAAGTTTAATTTTTCAATGTCCTCATTTTTTATCATCGTGCAAAATCTTTTTTTGCAGATTCATATTGTAAATGTTGGAACAAGAATCTTCAAAAAAGGGTTCTTCGGAGGCCGAATTCTGCCGAAAAGAATTTAAAAGAATTCGGAAATATTAATTGTTCATTTGATGTCAACGATGCAAACTTCAAACTCATAGTTCGCATCTTTGTTTCATTGTTCTTTTTGATATCACCAAGCTATTTGTTTGCAAATTTGGGATGTAAAACTTGGGTGAAGTTGTAAAAAATGCCCGAGTCATTCTCGTAATCAAAAAGTGCCAAAAAATGTTGGACCATGTCAAGCTAGTGATACGAAAAAATTAATATTCGTCGCATTCGAAAGATGCAAACTTCAACATTTCGTCCTTCAACGTCACACGTCGTCATGACAATGTAAAGCTCTCTTAGTTTATTTTTCTCGCAGCTAAAGAAGTGACAATATTTAATTTTTGTTATTATCCAAGATGGTATTTCGGATATTGAGATCGTATATCGCAAAATGAGAATCCTAAAAAATGTTGGTGATTTTCGTAGCTCAAAGCTACGAAACCCAAAGGGAATTTGGGAAGTAGAAAGAATCGATTTTCGTTGTATTGCAACGATGCAAAGTTGAAGAGTGCGTTGGCCCCAACCGCACTCGTCCCGCCCAAGCCCAATAGTCGCGATCACTCGATCACAACGAATAATCTCTTTTCACCAGACTGATGAGAACCGTGCAGTCTCTGCTGGCGATGCGTGAGCCCGACCTGGCAATGATATCGTCGAACGAGGAAGAGATAATCGCTGGACTGATGGCGGACAACGAGCTGACGTCGTCATTGAGGAGCAACGGCTTCGTAAATTCGAGCCTGCTGATGAACGACGCCGCGTCCTACAACGGCGGGTGCTCGTCGAGCGAACGCGGCAGCACAGAGTCCGGTCCGGAGAGCGAGATGAGATCGGCCTTCCCAAAATGTACGACCACGAGCTCGATAAACCCACTCGAGAGCTCGTCCAGCACAACGAGCACGATACAGACGCTTATTCCACGTGCCAGACGATCGATCGACGCAACTTCGATAAATTCTAACTCGGCCAGTAGCAGCAGCAAAACCACCGAGGAGGAGGAAGAGGAGGACGAGGAGGTGGAGGACGAGGAGACCGAAGCCCTCGGAAATTCAACGCCCGCCGGCTCAACCGTATCCAGGGATCTCTTTAAAGCCAAACGCGATGCGTGTGCAAGCTCAAGCACGCCGAATCGACGCGTCGCTAATAAAAGCGAGAAAAAGGAGACCTCGCGATGGCTCAGATCCAAAATCAGATCCAAACCGTCCTCCAGAAGCGTAAGCAGCGCCGAGGACGAGAGCGGATTCTCCTCGATGAGCTCCTTCCAGGAAGTTGGCCTTCCAATGCCATTCCCGAGTGCTCTCAGTCCCATCAAAGGCTGCCATACCGAAGTCGGATTGCCCGAAATACCAATCGACAAGATTCCACGCAGAAGATGGTCCTCGACACCCACCGAGATCGCGGCAATGTTCAAGAGACACAGCACACACTTCGCCGGTAGTACGAGCAACACCGAGTCCCTCAGCGTTTGGGTCTGAGACGTCTCTGCCGGTGAGGCGAACGATATACCGTCCCTCGTCGAAAATATTCCTTCGCCGATCAAGCTAAATCAATCATCCCTCGCCTATGTAAATACAAAAATCCGCAGACATATAGACATGCCTATATTTAGTCACTAGGAACTAGAGATCCGAGGGGGGATCTTGTCAATCGTTTCAAATTCTATCGCTCACTCTGTGGCCTAAAATCAATATTTATAGGACTCGGAGTCTCTTATTTCTACTGACTCACACGGCATGTCTACATGTATGTATAAAGTCAGGGATTCATTCTATGGATCTCTCGTAGATCGTGTAATTCGCAGGATCAATTATCCAACGAGTGTCATCATTCTTCCATCCGCGTATGAGAGGCAACACGAGCAGTCTCCCTTCTGGACCAAGGGTGTCGCCACCTTGCGACATTTTTGCGTATCACTATTTCAAGACTCTATGGCTCGTCTCTCAATTTTGTTTGGATAAGAAAAATCCTCCGGAAAGTCCTGGAGTCAAAGATACACGGAGAAAAGAAATTTCTAGAAAAAAAATCATCGTTTTCGTTGAAAAAAAAGCTCAGATGCGAAATGATTGTTGAGAGTTTGAGTTTTCGATCAATTTTTTTTTGCGAATTTCTAGATGCTCGAAACGATGTTCATTTTTCGCTCCATTCTCGAGGTGGAATGCTCTTCTCTTGACTCGGCCAAATGCATACTACTTTTCGTTTAGACCCCGATATCTGCAGGGAGTACACCAAGTTTTTTTGGTGACGGGTCGTTGGACGTTGCGCTATCTCATTAAGTCAAACTGAGTACTCGCCGATAGGAAACCTACGGCCTTCCGTATGAATTCGGTCAAATGTATGATTTTTCTATTATTATTTTTCTCCTTTTATCCGTAACGCAACCCATCAAAATTGGAACAAAATTGTCCGTTCTTGCGTTGTGTGGACGATTGTGTTTTCGTCAATATTCGAGTAACGACGAAACGAAACGATGCTCTGGTGTGGCGGATGTGAACGTTTTTTAATGTTGAAAAATAGTTCCGTGTGTTCGAACGTCGGTGACCTCATTGTAGTCTTTGCTGAGTGGAAATAATCCAGTACTACTATGACTCGGAACGACGATGTAAATTGATTTAAAAAAAGGAAAAGCAGCAGAGATCACGATACTTGTAAAAAGAGTATTTTGGAAGAGCGAATCATCGAATATGCTAAAACTAGAACGATTCAACAATCAAATACACACACACACACACACACACACACACACACACACACACACACATTGCGCAATTGATTGTCACTTACTTTCGTACAAAACTAGAAAGAGTCACGTAAATTTGTGCGCACATCGATTGACAATTTTTATTTCGACGAACGATAATCGACTTTTTGCTCGGCTGGGGCTCCCTTTCTTTTGAGAACTTTGCGACCCACATTTGTACGAGTCGTGTGTAAACATTGTGACGCGTCGAATTATTTTTCCCCGCAAATATTATTTTACTTTTTATTCAGAGATTTATCTTATATTCAAAGCCTTTTCCGAATATGTATTGAGAATGATTAGGGAAAGTTATACCAAAATGAATTCGTCAGAGAATAGGTGGTCTATGTGTGTGTGTGTGTGTGTGTGTGTGTGTGTGTGTGTGTGTGTGTGTGTGTGCGCGCGCGCGTGTGTGTGTGTGTGTGTATCATTTCGTATTGTCAAATAGCATGCCTACGATCAGGGCAGTTGACTTATTCCGCCACTCGGACAACGACAAAAGATTTTTTCGGTATTTATTTGCGTAATTGCAGCGAGCGGCCGAGCAGTAACCGAAAAAAAGGTGATAAAAAAAATTCCGGACACGTGCGACAATTCGAGTATATTTGCCAATTTGCTAAAACTGCTCGAGGTCCAGCGACTCGCAGCAGTATCGTACTGTACATAAAGAATGGCTCGATGTTTCCTCCTACGATTTTCGCAAGGAGGAAAGGACACGGTCCCGGAATCACCAAACGCCTTTGATGTAAATGTAACATGGAACGGATATGAAAGGAGACGGTATTGATTAAAGTTTAATTGCGTTCCATCAAGACGCCGGTATGTTCGTTTATTAATCCACGCACTCATTTTCCATTTCCCTGCGGAAAATGTTGGGTAAGAGTAGTGTGGCCGAGCGTTCCTTCCGTTAGTCGGCAAGGTAGATCCCTGCGGGCGGAATGTACCGACCGAGACCACGAGCCTCCGAAGATAAACGCGTGGGGTTTACGATTCGAGACTTTGCGGATAAGGTGAGGAAAAGATGAAACTGTTTTAATTATAAACTTTAATTAAACGCGATTTCCTGCAAACTACTTTTTCGTGAACCTCGTACGAGATAATTGAAAAACTATCTTATCGATTATTTTGGCATTTTGACACTTCCAGATAACACAATTACCGTCTATGTCTATGTTAACCTGAAGGACTCTTAAAAATTATTTTTGTTAACCACTGTTTCATTAACAAATACTGTAGTAAAAATTTTATGAAAAGTAGATTTTTTTTCAAAGACGTACAATTTTTCGATTTTTTACTTTTCTTCGCATTTTTTAGGTTCCCATAGAGCGTGTGGGTCTGAGAAATATGAAATTCCATCGCTCTGCTGTTGCGGATGAACGCACCACACGCTAGATTGTACGCTCTGGTACAACTCAAGCAGGAACCGTCTCCGATGTGTCGGGCAGCCGCCATTTTCAAATAGTAAAAAAAGGCGAAAAATGAAAGAAATAATATGTACATCAAAGTCAAATTTTGTCGAATAAATAATATCGAGACAATAAAACTTGAAAATCCGCTTATTTTCGGCTGCCTAAAGGGATCTCCCAACCTTACGTGCGTCGAGTCGGCGAGCCGAAAACAGCGCGCTTTCGGCTCAACGAAAATGGTCTATAACCTTTTTTGTTACCGACCGAGCGTGTTTCAACCGTATCGGAACCCATGCTCGGTCGGTAAGTCAGCGAATCGGTGAACCGTGAGAGTGGGGAGTTTCGGATCTCTTCGAAGGAGATAGCCCCGAAATTGCAGCGGGTAGGAGAAGCACGAGATGGGAGCGGAAAGACGACACCGCATGAGGGCGGCGCGGGGGCCTCCCGTCGCGTACGGAGTAGCTGAACGTTATCAGTAGTCCAAAGGAGCCCCGTGCGCGACGGTCCGTTAGATTTGCGTGAGATCGCGCCACCGTACACCGTCTACTTTTAGATTGATTTTCAAGAGCGCAACGTGCACCACCAGTACGAGCAGCACTCGAGGAATACCCGCTCAGCAGTTATTTTAATGTGGCAGTAAGAGCGGGTCGTCTCGGATTGTCTCCGGGGGTTACAAGGCCGGTGTGATTCTCGGGTGTCGTGCACCGGGGTTCGGATGTACGCTCGGCCCCCTGTCCCCCTACCGGCGGGTGGAAAATTATACGCTATCGAATTCGAGTCTGTGCGGACCGCGTGCGGCCGGGTCACCGCGACCAATACCGACCTTCATCCACCCGAGTCTCCTCGTGATTGAAGCGGCGCTGTTCTCTTCCCCCCTCCAGCCGCCCGCCCGCCAACCTGATCTCCCGCCCCCCTTCGCGGACTCCCACGTTCGCGACGCGGTGTTTAAAAGATCGGGCAAAAATAATAAAGAAGCAACATTTTTGTGGCGCAGTGCGTGAAATGAGCGAGAAGGACCGTTCGTCGCCAACCCTCGTTGAAAACAGCCTCAAGTCTCTCCTCGACCAGCCAAGTATATTCCCCCTGATCGGTGAGTAAAACGCTATCGAAGAATTTCTACGATACTCGTGACTCCGACGATTGATCTCCCGAAGAAAGCGTGGGCGATGGGAGGGAGGACTTGCGGAACAATGCAGCGAAACGCTCGGCGATTATTTCTCCCGAACACGTCCTCGCTTTCGCACACTTCTACTGACTGTCATTCGATTTCGCGTTTCTCTTTCTTCGAATCTGCCTCTTACTAAACGAATTACCAAGTTACCGGGATAATTTATCGACGATCGCGAGTGGTCGCGACTGCGATACGCGAGCGAGCGAGCCGCGTCGTGCGCGTCTCACTGTGTCGCGCGTCGCTCGTGGCGAGTATATTCGCTCTTCGAAAATCGCGCAATGCGACCGAAACACGCGCTACGCCAGCGCTAACTGGTGGCAGGCTCATTATTCACGCGAAAAGTGTAATTTTCGGCCGTGATCTCGCCCAACCTCTAGCTCTCTCTCTCTCTCTCTCTCTCTCTGTCTGCCCCCTTTCGTCGAGTGCGGAAACTGATCGTATCTTTGGCTTTGTTTTTTTGTTTGCCTTTTATTCGTGATCGAATGCTCGGTGCATCGCGCGAGAGGAGAGACAGAGAGAGCACAGACAGACTTATCGATAAGCGGAGTTTGCCCGTGAGTAAAGGGGGAACGCACACGTATGCGCGAGAGTCAAGAGGGTACGGACTCAATTACGAGCGGTTATTATCGCTGATGTGTGTGCCAACCTCTGTGCGGTAGCGCGTGTGCGTGAACATGATCGCGCCGGCGCTCGTCTCTCGTTTAACCTCGTTCGCAGCAGCGAACCCGTGTGACGAGAGAGAAAAACCACGTGACAGTGACGACGGACGACCCAACCTCAACCGAGATACACGTACACACGTCGCGAACCTAACCCCCCCAACGACCGAAGCCATCCGCAGTGACGAAACAGCCAACGCGGAACCCCTACAAGTCGGTGGAGTGGAGGCAGTCACGGCGGACACGGCGAACGGCGAAGTGGGAGCAGCCACGACGGTCACTGTAGACGGCGGACCGGGGGCAGTCACAGCCGACACAGTCGACGGTGGAGTGGGGGCAATCCGCTGGCTCCCACTCTACTATCGTTCTAACCCTTCAGAGGCACATGGGGTCGTTCTGGCCCCAACAGCTTCTAGCACAGCTTCGCATTTCGTCGTGCTGCGTCCAATTCAATCACAGTTTTTTTCATAAATTCATTTTGTCCCGTTAATGTCTAACTGTGCAACCAAAACGCTCATAACGTTTCGACATGTTCGAAACTGCGGGAGTTTGAGGTGAATGTGGCCATCTGCGTTCAATTCGCTACGGACTCGTGCGCTAGGAGGTTTGAAAATATGAAATAATTCATGAAAATAGCATTTGGCGAGTACTTTCACGTAAAGTTTTTGCGGTCGCTGTAGAAGAATCGGCTTCGGAAAGAAAAATAAAAAAACCGATCCACAATTTGACACGAGGTGGTTCCGTCCCCCATGTTTTTGGCTCGAACGAATGTTTATAAGTCTCTTGTCTTTGTAAAATACGATTGTTGAATAAATACGTTAATTCGCAGGCTCTTCGAAAGTAATTAAGTTTCGCCGCAACGTTATAATTGTCTTATCGCGTCGTCCGAGACCCATTCGCTTTTTTTTCTTCGTTCTTTTGTTGTTTCGCAATTCTTGGATTTTGCCATAACCGGTGCAGCCGGTTCAGTTAATCCGCGCGCCATTGAATCATTCCATCGTTTTTTTCAATGTTTTTTTATTCGGATTGGAAAACTCCGCGTGCTTCTAATTTCCACATTGCACAGTCATTGTTTTTCACACCATCTTTTTTCATCCATTTTTTCCTGTAAAAATCCTTTCCACCACGAACGTTTGAAAAATCGCGAAATATTATCCTAAGTCGACGTATCTCGGGAGATGCCGCGACTTTTCCTTTTTTTTTTCATTGGATCCAAACGCGATTTTATCTAGGTGCTAATATCATGTAGAAATAAAAATTGGCAAGCCTCCGCTAACGTCATTATCGGTCGCTACATATTTCGATGGAGACCCCCGGTCCCCTCCACACTTAACCTCAATTATTTCGAGTTTTATTTGTTCGTGTCTTGAGGTTGCTTCGTACACTCCTGTCCAAAGATGCATCATCAACGACCACGATTATTGCGGCGGATTATATTTGTATACAAATTTTTAGCAATTACATTCACGACGACAAATTCTCAAGCGCCGCCCATTGAGATTAAAACGAATAATCTTTCTGTAATCTAACTTTTTCGTAATAACCCGGGAGTTTTTTTTCAATAATGACGCTGGGGTTTTTTTAATGACGTTATAAGGACCTTTATGGAATCCAACGACTTTTTTGTTGTTACTTTCCATATTTAATTTGATGCTTATTTTTTTGCAAATTGAGGTAAATCTCTAGTAAGAATGCATAAAAACGTTTGAATACATCGAAAATTAATTCTTTGTAATTGTTAATTTGTTTGCTGATTTAGGCTGTGAAAATAACATAAACGTTTTTACGTATTCTCACTAGAGATTTACGACCGCAATTTTTATATCGATGTTCAAGTTTGCATCGTTGAAACTCAACCATTTTTCGTCAACGATCCGTTTTTTTATTTTTATGCTTGTCCAAACCGTTTTGTTTTAAACAAATTGAGGTCGTAAATCTCTACTAAGAATGCGTAAAAACGGTTGAGGAATTTTCACAGCCAAACAAATATTGAACGATTAAAAAGAATTATTTTTCGTCCCATTCCAACGATGCCAATTTCAACATCATGGAATGCAACGAAAACGAATTCTTTTCGGTTGTTTAATTGTTTGGCTGATTTAGGCTGTGGAAATTACATAAACGTTTTTACGTATTCTCATTAGAGATTTACGACGTCAGTTTGCAAAAAAAGGCTCTGGATAATAAAAAAAAAGTGAACCAACAATTCGTTGCACTCCGGCGATGCAAACTTTAACTTCGTCATTTTTATATGCACTCGGAATGCAGAAAAAGTGATGCATTTAGAAAAAAGACAAAATACAAATAATGTTCAACAACGTTGGGTCTCGTATGTAAAAAGTCTTCTGACAATTTTCAACGATCATATCACAAAACGTAAAAATGTGACGAGCACAAGTTGATGGGTTCTTATCGACTCGTATCACCAAGCTTATGCAAAATGACCGTTCATTACCCTTAGCGAGATAAGTGCCGGTAACACCGGGACCATAAGCGTTATCCTAGAGGCGTTTCGTTTTGTCAGTGCGCGAGTCACAGAATAAAAAGTTTCGGAGTAACGCCCTTTGGTCGGTGAAGGCATTGCGAAAAATGAATATTCACTCCGATAGTGACGTTTGGATAATGCATCAGAACTGTCTCCATTTTGTTAAGTTTTTTCTAAGTGTTTCGTATTTAGAATTTAATTATCTTCATTCTGCTGAACTCAAAATGAAATTTTGATTTTTCTCAAGAATGCGTCATTTTCTCGGTCAAATACTGCTCATCACAATAATATGGGATCGAAGTTTGCGCCGTTGGAGTGCAATGAAAATTGATTTTTTTTTACTATCTCAAATTTATATTAGCAGATTTTAGCCAGCAAAATCTCTGAAATATTTTTTAAGAGCAGCGCCACCCCTGCGACGGGCCGAAAAAACGTAGTTTTTCCAAACTTTTTTTTTCGCCTAATGAATTATTTATTTGGTATTTGGAAAGAAGGTATGTTATTAAGCTTAAATTGAACTTGTTGAGTGTAACTTCTCATTGAAAAAAATTGAAAATTAACAACGTTATTGAGGTATAATAGGGTAAAAGCCGGATAGTTGCTCAACTTTTCAAAAAAGCTCTATTATAAAAAAAATATGTACTTACTAAGAATAATGCGATATGTATATTAAACCATAGGCCTTTGATCTTTTATAGTAGCCGATTTTTGTAATGATAATTAATACTGGTTTTGAGTAAATCCTGTTTTATTTGACCGCTCAAAAAACGGATAGTTGCCTACTGTGGCGGATACTAGCCTGACGTAAAAAATGCTTCGGGGGATACTTGCCTCGTGCGGGGATAGACGCCTCACTATGATTTTATTAGATAGACACAAATTTATATCAATTTAAGTAATCAATCTTTATTATTTACTGAGATCCTTTATTAAGTACTAATTACATTATTAATCAACATGATAAAATATTATTAAGTTTTAACGTCTTAGACTATAAACATACAACAGAAATAGCCTCCAAACTTTAAATTAGTTGAGTTATTAGTAAAATATTATTATTTATCTTAACGATAGAACGACATGGCAATCAGCTTTGGCATAAGCATTAATTATATCAATTTACCAGATATTTAGAGAATTATATCATTATACGAGAAGCCAGAGTTTTCAATTTTCCACATCTTATGCAGTGGCTTTTGAATGGTGTGCAAATTTCATGCAACCACATTCGACATATCGGACATTGAATCCAATCTGATTTCTATGTAGTTAAATTATAATTCTCAAAACATTCTGCGCAATAATCATCAACTGAAACTTTTTTATTTGTATTTTCTATTTTGGAATTAGTGTTTTTCGCCTGTAATATTTGTTCAGTGTCTCTTATCGATTTTTCGTCCTTTTCTCTTTTAATTGGTAGTCCTTCGGTGGTTTTTCCTTTACATGTTTTTGACACTATAACATTTTCTTCGTTTTCACCGTCAGGATTGGAAATTTGTATTTTTTTTTCTTTCTTAAAGCGCTTCCTTTGGTGAGGACAATAAAATCTATGTTATCGGATTCACTTTCACTGCTGGTAATGTCGATATTTTTGTAGGTCTTTCTTTTTTGCGGCTGCCCTCTTTTCTTTACAATACTATTCTTGCTACCAGCTGGTTTGTTTTTTACTGTCTTACAATCTTTTTTTTTCGCTGCCCTAATTTGAGTTTCCGTTATTTCGGTTGTTTTCTATATTTTCTCTTCGATAGCTCAGTACAATGAAAGATGTAATTTTCAATGTCGTCATCTCCTAGGGCTAAAACTGTCTTCAGAAAGATTCAAAAGGCTTGAAGACGGCCTGGGTGGCGTGTGATCTTGGTTCACGCTGTTCTGCTCAGCCTCATTCAAGACAGTTTCTAGTTTGTTTTTATCAGCATCGTTTGGGACTTGATCGCCTAGTGGAGGCACTTTGTTCCGCTGATTTAGTGCAAAACCGCGATCAGACTCACATTCCTGTACGCGCTCACGTAACGCAGGCTCTCCAGAAACGCCTGGTACTTTATCTTCACAACAAATGATAGTCACAACAAGTTGGAAAAAAAACACCAAAAGACCAAAATCTGTCTATGCTCGCTAAATAATTTATAGTTGCGGATAGTTGCCCTAGGGCTACTATCCGCCAAAGTAAATGGGGCGACTATTCTTTTTTGATACGGGTACTTGCCCTTGTTATTTGCGACATAAATAAAAACTATTCAACAATAAAACCTAGTAAAGAGGTAACGTGAACTCTAATACGTGCTGAGAAACAAAAAGTTGACTGAAACAACAATCAGTAATAAAGATATTCAATCGAAATTACATATCGATATAATTCCGACGTCCGTCAAAGTTGTGCCGCGGAAGATTTTTTCTCACACGGACAAAACCCGTGCGCCCACTTCAAAGGCTTACATGGCATCGAGGCCTGCAGGAGGGGTCCTTCCAATCACAGTCAAACGTTGATCCCCCCAACATCCCTAACATAGTGTAGTTCTAACCACGGGCAACTATGCGGCTTTTACCCTACAGCCTCTGACAAGGGGACAGTACGGCAGTCGGATTTTTGTAATTTTTCGTACTCATGGTACGCGAAGTTCAGAGCTCGAATATTAATATCCCAAATCAGTTCGACGCCATATTCAGAAATTTTCGAGAAAATTGACTTTGAAGTTTTCGAGCGCACTCTTATCCCACAAAGATGAAACGATATTCGAACCGGGCTCGTAGCGTACCCGGTAGCGCTCGAGTCTAGTAATCGCAGGGTCGCTGGTTCGAGTCTCACTTCGAATTTTTTTTTTTTTTTTTTTTTCATTTTTTTTAAAGGAAAAAAACGCAAGTCATATTTTTAATTATCTCTTGATTATAAACATACATTTTCAAGTATCAATATTTATAACCAATAACATTTTTAGGATGAAAATGAAAAACGTCGGGTAAGGAATTGAATACTTCGAATACGCTTCGCAGGTAGTTGATCAGGTAGGAATTGAATACTTTTGAATACGCTTCGCAGGTAGTTGATCAGGACAAAGGCAAACGATGTACGCAGAACTGTTATTCACAATATCGACGGTTGCCAAAGCAAGCGTTATATTCACATATTTCAACATTTATTCTTCTATTTATATTTCTATTAATCTACAAGGGAGTTTATGTAAATATTATTACTGGATATTTTTACGTCGCCTATTCGCAATTTCAAGCAAGAGATAATCAAAAATAAGACTTGCATTTATCATTGACAATTATAATTACATATATGTGAATTAGCATACATTTTATGATTTTTATCCCGGGATTATTTATTTATTTTTTTATAAATAATCACCTATTGTTATATATAAATAATATATGATCATATATGAGAAAATATATAATTATGTATAACTATAATGAATTTTGTACATAAATAACTGTGGATTTTGTCCATATATAAACATATATAGATATATTATATTAATTATATATAATAATACGTGATTATATACAACAAAAATTTATCGGGATATTTAAATGACGGAGGTATGCGAATTAAAAAAAAAAGAAAAACAAAAAAAAAATTTCGAAGTGAGACTCGAACCAGCGACCCCGCGTCGAGCACCTGCATCTTTGTGGGATAAGAGTGCGCTCGAAAACTCCAAAGTCAATTTTCTCGAAAATTTCTGAATATGGCGTCGAACTGCTTTGGGATATTAATATTCGAGCTCTGAACTTCGCGTACCATGAGTACGAAAAATTACAAAAATACGACTGCCGTACTGTCCCCTTGTGAAAACCTCGAAAAATACAAATTAAAAAGTCAAAATCTATATAAATGTAGTTCTCATTGTACGTAAAATGGTGTTTTTAAATTGAAAATCGAACAATTATAGCCAGAGTTATGATTTCGTCCAGGTCGATTTTAACTTGAACATTTTTCTACATTATCTTAAGTATGTGTACTTTGAAAAAATGTAAAAAAAAAACAATCCTTTTTTACTCGTCACAGTGGTGTCTCGCTCACTGGGAGAGCTACAATTGAAATGTTGCAAAAAAGGTGTGGTATCGCAGTGAACGTAATGACACCAAAATGCGAACATGAATTTTCGTTGCGTTCCAACGATGGAAACTTCAACGCTTTACAAAAAAATGCGCCAGATGCCTAAAAATCACATGGCTAGCGTATAATTATCGCCCTGTACATACACACATGCACGTACATATATCTCCATAAATGTTGGCATAAATCGCCATTGGATTTTGCTCGGTAGCAGACTAAAAAAAACT
Source organism: Ophion obscuratus (assembly GCA_964007375.1). Classification (NCBI taxonomy): domain Eukaryota; kingdom Metazoa; phylum Arthropoda; class Insecta; order Hymenoptera; family Ichneumonidae; genus Ophion; species Ophion obscuratus. Next base: position 36,958,041 of record OZ023323.1, read on the forward strand.
TGACGCTCGGTAACGTCAAGTTTTCCATTGATTTGCAGATATCTTGTTTGTTCTCCTGTTGTTGCGATACTTGAATCACAAGATGCCGAGGGGGAGGGGGGATGAGGACAGGTAGCGAAGGAGTAGCGAATCTGAGTGGAAAAAATATATCGGCTAATCGGACGTTTGAGCGACGCGCGATGACGATAAAAAAATTATTAAAAAAAAAAGAGAAAAAAAAGAATCGTAGTCCTTGTGGCAACGATCGCTCGATCGATCGATCGATGAGTTGCTTCGTGCTATCGTGCGTGTAAGCGCGGGTTCTGGTACACATTGCCGCGCGATATCGTATCGATGCAAGATACAGGAGAGAAAAGGAAGACGAGAGATAGCCGAGGGCACACGCGGGGAAAGGTGAACCGCCTCGCGCAGCCTCGATTATGCAGGCTTTTACACGCGATTATCCGATCTACGGTTCTCATTTGTCAAGAAAACAAGCAAGGAGAAAAAAAAACCAACGGAAAACAGGGCAGCCAAGCGAGAACGCGATTTCAACACAAACTATGTGAATGTTTCTATGCTGAAGAAACATCACTGTGTGTGGACACAAAATTGATAGAAAAAAAAACATACCACATTTAAATCCGCTAGATCCTCCCATAAAAAATGTCAACAAAAATTGCTGATTGTATAGGCTGTCCCATAAAAAAAGTATTCAAATAAATCGAAAAGATGGGGTGGTCGTCCAAAACGTGTTTCCTACAGAAGCTTATAATGTTGGAGTTTGTATCATTATAGGATGCAAACAATGTTCACTTTTTTTTTCTATTGCTCGCATTTTTTTAGTCGATTTTGGGAACGACAATTACTCAAACGGTTTTTCTTATCCTCATAAGAGATTAACAATCTTAATCGTTGGAAAAAATTGTAAAGAACTTTCGTTGCATTCCAAGAATGAAAATTCAACGCCATCAAAAGTTTTATGATTTTGAAGGGGACATCCGATGATAGTGCAAAATATTATTTTTGTCATGTCCACGAGATACCGCGGTTACTTTTAATTTCTAAAATCGAACGGTATGATTTTTCGTTTTTGGAAAAATAGCTGAATTTACGAGGTAAACAGCGGAAAAAAGCAGACTTCTTATCTTACTAATTTTGCAAAATTACCGTCCGTACATAGGTTTTTTTTCAGATTGAAATTAATGGTCTTTTACATTAATTAATTTTGTCCACGAGATACCCCGGTAACTTTTAATTTCCAAAATCGGAAGGTATGGTTTTTTCGTTTTTGGAAAAATAGCTGAATTTAAGAGTTAACCAGCGGGAAAAAATCAGACTTCTCATCTTACTAATTTTGCAAAATTACCCCCCGTACATAGGTGTTTTTCAGGTTGAAATTAATGGTGTTGAAGTTTGTTTGGGTTTAAACACAACAAAAGCTTTTTTATACATTTTATTTTCCTTATTTTTGTTATTTTAGATCCTTTTTTTCGTAGGTTTATTTTGTAGATCGCTAAATAAATATATCGAAAAATAATTGAGGATTATTGTAGGCGAAGTTAGCCAAAAGAAATTGAAGGAATTCAGAAATATTCATTTTCATTCAATTCCAACGATGCAAACTTCAACCGCATTGAAATTAATCTGGGCGATATATATTGACGATATTGAAGTTTGCAGCGTTGGAACGGAACGAAATTTGTTTCTTCTAATTTCATTTTTTTGCCAGATCAAAGCTACGATAAACTTTTTTTTCAAGATCCTCAAGAGAGACCTACAAACTAATTCTATCGAAAAATATTTTGGGTAAGACAAAATGGAGAAAAAGGAAGTAAAATAGAATTTCTTCAATTTCTTCTCTCAGTTCACCTCTTTCAGGAAGTTCTTCGGTAAATAGTCAATTCCTAGAATAATAACTACAATATAGTAAGACGCACTTTCATATTTTTCGTCATGTAATTATCAGAACGCATTATATGCACTGTTTAGAAACCATATTTTTTCTAAATACATATGAAATCTGTTTTTTTTTCGCAATATATAGAAAACGTTTTTTTTTATGTATAAAAAATGTCATTCCGTAATACCCTTGGTATGTAACCCTCAGAACGATATTACCCTAAAAACTATCCTTGAAATGCACACGAACCAGTCGATTCTGTACACTAAATAAAATAAATTTTAAAAAACACAGTTCTCTAGATAAAGCTTTGTCGGAATAGTTTTGGCATCTTCTATTCCGAAAAAAGTTATTTTCAAAATAAATTATGGTATTCGAGTGTGCGTCGTTGGGACGCAACAAAAATTCACAATTATATTTTGATTATGTTACCATCCTTTTTTGCAAATGTCAGTTGCAGATCTCCTAATATAGTACAGTCGTGCTGTATATTGGAATCGGACAAAAATAGAAGAAAGCAAGTTTTTTGACAGGTGATTTTGTAGATACCGCGGGTGCTAAATCCAAGTTTGCCTAAAAATCGGGATGTAGGGTTTTTTTAGGGGATGAAAGGGGATCGGGGTGGATGAATGCCAAACTACAACCCCCCACCGAGAGACAAAATGTTCAGAAAAATCCAGGCTTTATTTCTTTCCACGGCGCCGAAGTCGTGGAAGTTCATTTTGGGGGTGAAAAAGTAGGGTGAGATTTTGAAAAATCAGTTTGCAATTGATAACTCTTTAGGAAAAATTCAAGCAATTTTTGTTCAAATGGGAACGTTTTAGTCATGGAAAAGATGCGTCGATCGAGTATTTGATCATCCCTCTCCAATAATATCTTCACCACCAAAAGAATTGTTGAAGTATTAAAAAAAAAATTGTTTATTGAATAACTCAAAAACAATCGATTTTTCGGGGACGGTTTAAAATGTACGAATTGTAGAGAATAATTTTTTTTCTATATTTTCGTTCCGATGGACCACCCTTGAATTTTGCATTGTGGAACCTCCTCTCAAGGGCTGAAAATTCAAAATGAAATTCTGAGAAAACTATTGACAGAAAATAAAGAGATACGAGTTTGGCGCTGTGAATAGAAATGTAGCTAAGGGTTCAAGCTATGAATTCTTCCACGGCGGCAAATTTGTGCGGTCAATAGTTTTCCCAGAATTTCATTTTGAATTTTCAACTCCCGAGAGGGGTTGAAAAATCAAAATTCAAGGGGGGTCCATAGAAACGAAAATATAGAGAAAATGATTCTCTACATTTCGTACATTTCAACCATACCCGAAAAGTCGATTGTTTTTTAATTATTCAATAAACAATTTTCTTTGGCTATTTTAACCATTTTTTGGGGGGTAAAGATAGAGAGTGATGATCAAATACTTGATCGACGCGTCTTTTCAAAGGCTACAACGTTCCCATTTGAACAAAAAGTGTACGATTTTTTTCTAAACAGTTATTGAATTAAAACTGATTTTTCAAAATATCACTCTTTCCCCACTCTTTCACCCCCAAAATGAACTTGCACGACTTGGGCGCTGTGGACAAAATTAAAGCCTGGATTTTTCTGCACATTTTGTCGCACGGCGCCGACCTCGTAGGGCTTGTAGTTTGGCATTGATCCACCTTCATCCCCTTTCATCCCCTAAAAAAAACCATACACCCCGATTTTTAGGCAAACTTGGAATTAGCACCCGCGGCACCTAAAAAATCACCTGTCAAAAAACTAGCCTTCTTCTAATTTTGTCCGATTATGGGTTTTTTCAGCGACAATACGACTGTACTAATAAGTATCATGAAAAATGTTTGAGAGCTTTTTGTAGCTAAAATGGCAAAAAAAAAGTTTGAGAAAGTAGAAAAAATCAATTTCCATTGAACTTCAACGATGCAAACATCAATCTCATTATAAATTACATTTCGAGCCTGACAGACGATCCGAAGATTTGCCACCGCCTGTAGCTTTTTCGTGGACTCTCAGACAAGCCTCGTAAAAAGATCGATGCAAAGATACGACAAATACGAACATTTGTTCGACCATAACAGTATACGTATATACCCGTAAGACGACGGGTCCGTTATCGTAGCTGGATAAACGTTCAGTCAGACGGTACACTTTCTTGCAAATCGGGCAATCACCAAAGGTAACGAGTCCGCCACACGAGTCATCACGAATCGGTAAAAATACGAAGTTATAATGAAAAAAAAAAAAACAATTTGTATTACTTTACGTACCAAGTGATCGAATCTCTTGCTTTGTTGACCGACAAAATTGATTAACCGTATACCCGTCCGGAGGTACAGTCATTTGAAAAACAGCACGTCAATAAGATTTCTCATTTATGATGACAATTATTATATAATTATTATTACTATTTATTATAATAATGATTATTCACATTAAAAGAGTAATTAACGAAGGAATCCGAAAAAAATGTTTCTTACCACAGAATGTTTGCTCTCGCCACGAAAAATCGTTCATTTTCAGGGCCACCCGCCTCTGTGCAAATGCATATAATTATTAAAAAAAAAAAATGTGACTCAATATTGGGAAAAAATGAAGGATCACGTTTCGACGCAGGGGCGATATTCTCCGGAAGGACGAGACACTTTTGCGACACACGTTGAAGCGCGCACCGTGTGCCCCCGGGACATTGTCGTGTTTGAGTTTAGCGAGAAACGAAGCGATGATAATTGCGATAATTGAAGTTCGGTAAAGTCGAGTCGAGGGTTATAGCCGATGCTCGGGTTGCTGGTAAGAGATCCCCCCCCTTCCCCCCCCCCCCTCTCTCTCTCTCTCTCACGAGGATTGCGCAACAGTGGAATGCAACACTTTTCAATGTGTATGTGCACTGTAGTTTTCTTTACACATAACACGCGTGTACAGAAAACGAAGAGCGCTTTGCCACCGGGTAGGGGGTCGTCGAGTTCTCGAATCCGAGCGTGAACATACGACGGGCTGTATGACGGATGAGCCCCGAGGATGTGATGGTCGGATTTTTTAATTCCCTTTCACGCCAACGTCTCGTCATCGCACATTTATACGTACATACATTTATATACGTGTCTATATTTATGTATATGTGTGTTCGTGAAATTTCACACATACACACAGGCAAACGTAAATGTGCGTAAGTCCGTATTAGATTCTTTCGAATACACTTGTACGCATGCATTACAGTGTCTCTCGAGTCCCCAGGGGTTCTCATGAGCCCTCAAAGCCACTCTCGGCACATTATATTTTCATATTGTACATTTTTCGGGAAATATTTCTCCCATGGTAATATTCAAAAATATTTTTGTACGCCTCAAAGTGTACTTTGTTTAAAAAAACAAAGTACGACGCTTTATTTTTGCGTGTAAGACATTTTGGCAAATTTGAAAAAACGAATTTATACGAGTATTTATAAATTAACGAATATAAAAGATTTTTTAGAGAAAATTACAACCTTTTTCGCTTTCAAGACGAGGCATAAATAAATGGATCTATGTATCTTTACTGGCTTTCCTTCCTTTTTTATTTTTCTTATTTTATCATGTATTTTTCAAACTTAAAAAAATCCCCTTTATTTTATTCTGTTTCTTTTTTAATTTGATTCTGCTTGTATTTTTTTATCGAGCTCTCAATCAATTCTTGAATTCAAACCCTTGCGGGTTTTTACGTGCAACCCTTCCCAATTGAACCATATCCTATTACTGCCTACTCTCACTTTGCTAATCTAAAGTATATACGGTTTTATAAACATGGACCTGGCATCGCCGTTTGATCGTAAGTAGACAATTTATATTAAAATTCTGCACTCGAAACTTTAAACGAGCTTTTCTGGAAACGTCTTTTTTCAAAACGGTGTACACTCTTAAGGGGTAAGGCCACTGTAACGGCCCAAAAAAAAAGGTTTTTTCACTAATTTTTTGCTCCCGAAATTGAAGGTATTTGAAAAAAAACTTTTAATGGTGTTATCGGGCATACATTAAACTTTATTATAAAATTTTTTTACAGTAAAAAAAAACAAAATGGCGGTTCCACAGCTATCTTCCCGGGACATGTTTTGCTTCCAGGGCTCCGCGGCACGCAGCACCACTGGTGCACTTTTGAATCTAGAACAAAAAAAAAACCATTAATCTAGAGGGCTATAGCTAGAGAATGTCGATCGGATTTTAAAAAGTATCAATTTTTGTGGATTTGGCGTGCGTTTGAAAAAAAAAATTGATTTTTGTCGAAAAAAACGGCAAGTTTTTTGTTAATAAAAAATCAATAAATAAAGTTCTTGAAAATTCCGATCGACATTCTCAAGATAATCTAAATGTTCATATCTGGTTAAAATTTCAAGTAAAAAAAATGAAAATTGTTCGAGTTATGCTGCGTGCCATTTTGAAAAACCATGTTTCGAGAAAAACGCGTTTAAAGTTTTGCGAATAGTTTTTTATTGGAAAAAATTTAAAAAAGAAGTTTCGGAGAAGCTTAAACTATTTTTTATTTTAAACTTAAACTATTTTTTAAGCCAATAAAAAAAAATCGATTTTTCAAAAAATTTACAGTGGCCTTACCCCTTAAAGGAAGATCTTCCAAGCTATCCGTCTCAAATTTTGACACAGTATTCTTCACGCCATTCTTCATCTTGCTATAGAGGCTTTTTCTAAATCTTCATATTTTTGTTCACGGAAAACTGTCGAAAAATAGGCTAAGTTCGATACTATTTCTTCAAACCATACTGATTAAGATTTTTTTTACAAATTTTGTTTCAGCTTATCTTTACGGACACAAGCGTGTACACCATGAGGACTCCTTTTTTAAAGACATTTTCAACCGTTAAGAAAATATAAGAAAAAAATAAACCTTTAAAAATGTACTTTCAGTTCTTTATGTGTGCTTTGATTCGACATAAAAAAAATCAGATTGGTTAGCGTATTTCAACCATAGAAAAAGAATCTATGGTTGAAATGTATCATAGACATAAGAAAATCAGCCATTCTTCGACCCGTTACACGGTGATTATTCTTTAAGTTACAATATACCGCATATGGCGAGGGTACGGGGGAAACAGTGGGGAAAACCCGTACCGGTTTAGACGGCCGTATATTTTTCTGATTCTCTGGTGCATAGGCTTTAACTCAAGCATCTACATCAAGGTATCAGAAGTATTGACCTTCGGCTCGCTGGTTGATGCGCCAGCCGGTGCACGGCTAAGCGGTCACCGCTCCGAGTTTTGGCCAGGCACAATGCTGCTTAACTCGAAGTACCGCCAGTGCCTAACCCCGACCGCCCATCGACCAGTGCCGATTATTTATTTTATTGTATTCTTTTTATGTTCTTTTTGTTTTTCATTTTATTTTCATTCATTTTTTACTTTATTTTAATTTTATTTGATCTGTTTTTTTTTTTCATTATTTTACTTATAGAGGCATCATTCAAAAATCAATCAATTTATTCAATCTCTATATTTTCTCTCTCTCTCTCTCTCTCTCACCCCGCCCCTTCAATGATTATAAGTGATTAGGAAACTAAATACGTTCTAATGCAAAAGAGTAAAAAGATGTTTCGACCCACGCATGGCCGAGACAAATAACCGCACGAACCTCCCTCGCTTTCTTTCTGCCTATCTTTTATCGTCGCACCATCATTTTCGTCAAAAGCCCAACAATTTAGCCGCGGAATTGTGGCCGTGTTCGCGTGTCTTTGAACGCTTTTCGCTCGCGTGGTTGGCTCGTTTTCATTTTCGTTGGTTCGATCGATCGAGGCTTAAGAGAGAAAGAAAGAAAGAAAGAGAGAGAGAGAGAGAGAGAGAGAGAGAGAGAGAGAGAGAGAGGGAGAGAGGGACACAGAGAAAGAGAAAGCGAGCCCGAGCGGCAGATAGAGATAGCAACGGGGCAAAGTATTCTAACCGTAATACTACTCGGCAAAAGTCTTGCTCGTACACGGCGGCCGCGAGAGGGACGATCCAGGAAGCTCTCGCGGTCGCGAAGTGCATCGGACAAAATCGATTTGGAAGACGGGGCGGCCGAAAGTCTGCGGCCTAATTTTCCCCTTTGCCTCGCTTTCTCACGCGCCGCTCTTCTTATCCACTTGGTGGCTGATTTTTGCACAGCGAGTGTGTACAAAAGAGCCCCCAGCTCATTATCGGCGAACGTTTCGTCGACGTCGGGAAACGGCGCAGCTATTAATACAAACGCAGAGATAAGTTTTTGATATTTTTAACAAAAATATCGCAGCTACACCAAAAAATCGGTTGAATTTTTTTGCAACGTTTCTTGTAACTCATAAATCGTTTAAGAATTAATGTTACGACAGAGGTAGCCCGGAAATGAAAACCCCTTACCAAAAAGGCTGTACTGCTCTGATTGCTTCGATCAATTTAATTAGTTTCAGTGAAGCCAGATATGGTCATGATAAAGATAATTAAAAAATAATAACAAATGACGTTGAAGTTCACATCGTTGGAATGCAACGAAATTCTTAATTCTTTTCAATTCTTCAATTTTTTTGCCGATTCAGCCTGTAAAAATCGATCGCACGTCTCTACTTAAAAAAAAAGATCGCACTGCAACGATGCAAACTTTAAAATCATTTTTAAGTTGCTAAATAAGCGGCGAGGAGTCATTTCTTCTCCTGTTAATAACTTGGGCAATATTTGCAATTTTTACGAAATCTTTTATGCGAATTGAAGTTGAGAGCCCTGGCTTCAAAACTATCGAATAAAGAAAGCGATTTCGAAATTTCAAGCTTACGCGGAGCTCGTAGATGAATGAGGCGCGAAAACACGAAACGCCGATCGTGTGCTCATTTGATACCGTTCGCTCGGATCGTACACTGCGCGCGTCATACGAAAGTGAAGATTTTGCTAGAGCGAGCGATCGATATACTCGTCGCGTTGCTATACTGTTCCTTAGTGCTGAAAAAAAGAGAAAACAAAAAACGCCGGAGCCAGAGGAAGAAGGAACGAGAGAAACAGAAACCCTGACCTTTGAATCTCTCGCGTTTCGTAGGCTCTGGCAATATACGGCGGTGGTCCGAGAGGACTCATCACAAGCCAACGTAGCGAAGCTTTTTTTGCACCCTATTATCGCTCCATCTCGCTTCGTTCCGCGGGGTCAGCCTCTCTCAGAGAGAATGGGACGGTCAGACAGACCTTCCTTTCCGTTCTTGCGTTTGTAACGAAAAAAAAGAGGCAAAAACACACACACACACACACGCGCGAATACTCGGTAGGTTGAAAGATGAAATAGAGGACACTGCATTCGACTCCAGCATTTCATTGGTGATGCAAAATCTTCGACGTTCTTGAGAATTCTTCTCGCTGGCATGTGTTTAAAATTTTTCTATGAATATTCGTACTTCCTTCGAGAACGAGGAGGTCTTCGGAGAGCATAGAATAGCTGCGCAAGGTCGTTAGCTCATCAGTTTCGCAAATAAATCCTGTCGCAGGCATTCTCGAGAACACTATTCCCCCGACGATTCATTTTGGACCCTGCGCGCTTCTTTCGATCACGCATTTCAACATAATCGAGCGTGATGTATGGACACTCGTTGGCCTGCGGTGAAAATGCTTGGGCAACTTTGTCACCCCGATGACGATTCGATAATATTCCGGATTCGTCGTTAAATCAAAGGGACGGGAATTGTTGCTGTATCCGGATCCGTTAATTCGAAGGTACGAGACAAAGAATTGATAATCGCTCATTTCGCTTGAATTGCGTTTCGAATGTGTTACCAAGAGAAATTGTTTCGTTGAATTGAGGGATTAGGCTACTGTAACGATCCGAACATGTGGGGTATTAAAAAAATTATCTTTGAAGGATTATAAGTAAGATGATTGAAAAATTGTTTGGACATTTGTTTGTATGTAGACTAACAAAGTTGTGTACCAAATTTTATTAAAAATATTAATAATTAAAGAAGTTATAAGCAATATAGTGGAGGATCTTTGAACGTGAGGGGCTCAACGGTCCACTTGATTTTGGTCAACTGGTTAATCTAACTTATGGGGCGAGATGCAGTCAGAATTTTCAAAAAATCGAATTTTCAAAAACATTTTCTTGAAGTATGACGTTTCGAAAATATTCCCCGAAAATTTCAAATCAATCGGATGAATAGTTTCCGGGATATCCTACAATTAGTGAAGGGGCGTCGGGTCCCCATGGCAGGAAGCGGCTGACGAACGCGCAAACGATAATACCCGGGAAGGCAGAATGCTTCGAAGACAACAACAAATTGATATTTTGGAAGCTTCCACATCGGCAGAAGCCCTATTGTAAGGGCCGGGAATTGATGATTCGATGTAAGTAATTTTTTAATTAGTATTTCTATACATAAATTAAGTGTAAAGTTGGAAAAATCTTTCAGAAATTTCCAAAAATGTATTACTTAAAAACTATAAACTTGAGCAACATTTAATAAAGAATACTTTCATTTTAAAATTGCCTAAAATGTTTAAAAAATAATAATTCATCCCGAAAAACTTTAATGTTTTGAAAAATTGTTTCAGCAATTGCCTATAAATAAATGAATGCTCGACTTGTCGGGAAAAATTGTGATATTCGGATTCAGCGGATCAAAATACATAAAAAAGTTTAGCTTCATCCATCGAGCTCAATATTTTACGAACATACAATACCGTATCCACATCGAAAAACTTTAAACGCGTTTTTCTCGAAACTATGTTTTTCAAGTCAGTGACTACTATAATTAAAAAACCACTCGATGGATTTTGATGAAATTTGGTGTGCTTATTGAAAGCATTAAAAACTGGTCCTTAATCGAAGGATTTTCATTTTTGTCGAAAATTTCGATTTTTTTAAAACAATAAACGGGCGATTGTTTGGTCGAAAATCGAAAGTTATCTGTCGGAAGCCGCCATTTTGTTAATTTTTGAAAAAAAGCTTCGATTAAGGACTAGATTTATTATTAAACCAATGATTTTTTTTATTTTTGTTTTATTTCACATGACCCAGTAAAATTTTATGATGGTCACCGCAAAGCACTACATGCCGAAGGGGGTCTGACAAAGATGGCGATATTTTAAATAAATAATCAATATTTTTCTTTGAAAATTTGTACAAGTCAAGTTGAAAAATAAGATCAAAAATCTGTGTAACCACTTCAGTAAAACAATGTTAAGAACCAAAACGTCGGTCAAGGCTAAACTACTGTAACGCTTGAATGAGTATACCAAATTTCAAGTAAATCCGTTCACAAGATGTCGATAAATTTTATACACCGTTTTGAAATACAGTTTCGAGAAAAACGCGTTTAATGTTTAACCCGCAGTTCTATCGTTGCAATCATAAGTTTACCTTCAATCTGCGATTCCCGCGCCATATGTTTGACCTTCCTCTTTAATTTGAGTTGCCTCAAGCGAAGAACGACTGTTCGTCATTTTCGCAGTAGCCTAACCCGTTGAAAACATTTTTTGTTAGGATCTTGGCCCAGAGACTCAATACTCAATGAAATGATACATTTACTTGGATAGCAAGACATTTTTATTCGGCTTAGACGTTTTTTTTTCCACAGAATTGAAGTTTGCATCGTTGGAATGCAATGAAAATTATTATTTTTTAGTTGATCGAATTTCTTTTGCCAAATCTTTGTTACAACAATCCCTCAATCATTATTTTCAGTCGTTCGCTTAGAGATCTCGAATTTTAATCTGCAAAAAAGATTTCGTAGAATAATAAAAAAAATAATTCACGTTGCATTCCAACGATGCAAACTTCAAGATGATCTTTCTTCGTGAAAACACACACTGCTTCCAATTGAAAACCGTCTGCTGACTCTTAAGGTATTTTATTCAAACCTGCTCGACCGCGTTCATTCTGTCAACATTTGTGTCTTACTTTTGGTGTTTGAGTCTGAAATGTCCGATACGGGAGGGAAAATACCATATTTCCATTGCTTTGTAATCTTCGACTCTGAGACTCTTAGGTCGGACGGCGTTTCCTCAAGAATTTTCGAAGATTAAGAAAACACGAGTCCCCTTCCGTGGGACGCGCTTGTAAAGAGAGATAACGCGAGAATGATCTATAGCGCGCTATCGCACGGCATCTTGGAACGAGCTCTCATTTCTCCTACGAAGAACTTACGAAAAATATTATTATGTTTCTATTATCGCCGATAACTCTTGGACTCGGCGAGCTTGTACGCTCAACGACCGGAAGTGCTGTTGTTTTTGAGGGTCGTTGCGCCTCTGCAGGCAAGCGGTCAAACTACCGCACCGCTCGAGTCGATTTACCGATCGAGAGACGAGCGCGATGCAATTGTCAAATTTCTATCTTGAGGATCATCGAAATGATCGACCAAAATCTACGTCCTCATAATTGGGCTTTTCCAAATTTAATCGAAACGTAAAATTAGCCGAGCGTGTTTCAAATTATACTACCGGCCGTGAGAAGCGGAAGTACAATTCGTCTTTTAAAAAACCGTTGAATCGCTGATAGTGGAAAGATGACTGAAATTCCGAAAATTCATTGAGCAAAGTGACTCGTTGCCTCAGTTCGACCGTCACACATCGGAGATTCGCGATCCAAGAGACATAACCTCAACTTTGAGCCGTAAATCTCTAACCTGGCGACAAGCTGAGTTGCACGGTATATTTTCGAAGTTGGCGGTCTTCGTCTTTTTCGTCGTGTTGATTTGACGGACAGGGCACGGACGCACAACTAAGGGACGAGTAGAAAAGAAGAGTGTCACCGGCTGCGGATTTTCTCTCTCTTTCTCTCACCTCCCCCCCCCCCCGCCCCACCTCCCTCTCTCGCGCTCTCTCTATCCGTTGTACGTTCCTTTGGCGAACGGACTCCATGTGGCCTATGGCCTCACGCGCGCAGCCGTTACTCGTTACTACGTACAGGCGACTCTGAGCTGGCGTTGCGCCAAAACTTATGCCAGGTTTCGACATACCTTCGTAGCAACGATATTTTCGGGTTCACGCGCCGAGCCCGATACACGCTCCTCTTGTTTAGCGAGCGACTTTGCACCGAAGCTCTCGCGGGGCATAAATCCTAAAAAATTGTCAGTTCCCTATGCCGTGATCGTTTAGAGTTTCACACTCTGTGAGAAACGCGCGCAACGATACCTCGCGGCTGATTCGGCATGTAGTAAACAAAATGGCGGATTCGCGAAGTGCCGCATAGTGCCGACTGAGGGCGAAAAATCAAGCCGCGAGCTTCAATATAGAAACTAACCTGAAAAATGTGCACTCAAAAGTTGGTACTTGTTTTAGAGTATTGATAGGAAATTCTAGTAATTTCAACTCATAGTATTTTTTATTTTTTTTTATTTAAAAAAAAATTTTTTTTTACTAATTTTGGCCATTTCTATTCGTCGGTACTTTTTTTTTTATCAAGTATCGGTAGAAATTATACTAATTTTTATTAATGCTGATTTATGCTGATACTAGTACGTTTATTTATTTGTACTAATATTTAGATTTATTTCGACTGATCGTTAGTAATGGATGCAGGCACTTTTTGTCGAGGATTAGCAAAAAATTCTACCGATTTCTACTATCTCTGCTAATTTCCATTCATTAATGTGATTTGAATAATTATATATTTCTGCGAATAAATTAGGATAATGAAATACTCAAGATATCTGCTACTAGATACTCCGCATCGTTTATCGAGTATTAGTATTTAATTCTACTCATTTCTACTGCCCATACTAATTCACAATACATACACAAATAAGTACGGTAAACAGAATATTACTTTTTACGAAATTCTCTACTAATCTCCGTGAATAAATCGTAATATTCAAATGAATAAATAATTATCGATGATAAATTCGACTAATTTCCACTTGCTGCCCGAATGTTACTCATTTCTTCCAATTCTTTTGATACCACTGCCAATTCAACTTGCCTGTATTTTCACGTGTTAATAAAAAAATTCTCCGTGTACCATTAATTGCTACTAATCCTACTGATATAAATTAAACGAATGCAACGAAGATAAATCTTTTTTCAAATGCTCATATTTTTTGCGCCTAGGGAGGGGGGAGGGCAGCTCCCCCCGGAAGAAAAAGTTAAGGGGGTGAATCTGTTGCCCATCCACCCCCTCTTCTAAGAAACTAATATGAGCTGTTACTAATATGAGCCCCCCCCCCAGCTTAAAACCTGGGTACGCGCTTGGGTTGCAGGTTTCTGAGGAAGATCTCGAAAAAAGTAGCTTTTGATCCGTCAAAAAAGAAATTTAACATGAGAAATAAATGATTTTCATTGCGTTCCAACAAAGTTCCACATAATGCAAAGTGTCTCTGGGCGAAGTTCGCGTGGCGGAAAATTTCTTTGGGGAAAAATCGAGACTAGAAATATCCGACCGAGCGGGACAAGATACGTCCGGGTGTATCGAATCGCGGTGTACGTTGTCGCAGCTCCGCACACGTGAATGTATAGTTCTTTCATGCACACGACAAAGCTCGTAAGAGTGTACGCGAGCGTGTACGAAGAGTTCGCGTCTACGCGCGCGAGCGTCTATCATTAACGAGACTATCATTAGCTGGCAAGGCCAAAAGCCAGGGACGGCTCTGCTCTCTCATTTAAACCGCGTACTATTTCTCACTAATAAAGAGACGAAAAAAAAAAACAACGGTCACACTTAATCCCCAATTGGTATAAAACGTTGTATTCTCAAAAGAACTGTACATGACGCTTGAATGGACGCTAAAAAAAGTGTGTAAAGGTGGCAAAATAAAATATAAGAAGGGAGCAAAGGGCGTTCGAAAGGTTTCAAGGTTCGAGGTGTAGAGGCGCTAGTCCAGTAAATTTTCGGGAGATTCGAGATTTCGATCGGCGGAAAAATGGTCGTTGAGGGGTTCCTCGTCGCTCATCGAGGGAGAAACGGAACCGCTGCGATTCTCGTTTTTGCTCCTCGACAAACTTGATCTTCGCCCTTTGCCCGAATTCGAGAATAAATTCTCTTCGATACGTTTGTCTCCGCGTTTACCCATGGGAGTGCATTTCTTGGCGCAGCCACCCCCGCTGCGTTTGCCACGAGCCCTTCTTCGCCCTTTCCGAGCACCCCTTCGCTTTGAGCCCCCGCACGACTTGCCGCTCCGACGTCCGCGACGACGTCGCGATCTCTTGCCGCCGCCTCCACCGCAACCGGCAGCGCCCCCGCTTCTGCCCCGTCTCGAACGTTTTCGCGATTTTCGTCCACCGCAAGCACTGCGAGCCTTGCGTTTTCGTCTGCCCGAAGACGAGGCCCCACAGGCGTCTTTCTTTCGTCGACGTCTGCTCGATTTGGCCCGTTTCATGCCACCGCGACGGGAGCCGCACTTCTCCAGTGGTTGCGCATCCTCCGGTCGCGTCTGACAACCGATGAACTCCCGGTTGCAGGTGTAGTAGCCTCTGCTGGGTTCGACGGACACGGAATATCGTATTGAAGTTTCCATCGTTGGAACGCCGCAACGAAAATTATCACCTTCAAGTTTGCATCCTTGCAAAGCAACGATTTCTTTTCTTTCACTTTTTTCATCTTTTTTTTTTGCAAAGTCAGGTCGAAAACTTCCAATATGCGTACGCAGTAACGTTTGAGCGATTTTTACAGCCCAAAAGGACGCCAGCAGAAAGTTGAGCAAATAAAAAGAATTCACATTTTCGTTGCGTTGCAATAATGCAAAATTTAACGTCGTGTGTATATTTTTATTTTTCCGTATTTTTATCATCACACCAAATATTATTTGCAAATGTAAATTGCGGATCGCGGAATGAATATCTTGAAAAACGCTTGAGGGATTGTGATAGCTAATATCTGCTCAAAGAAATTTAAGAAAGTCAAAAAGATGCATTTTTTATTGCCCTCCAACGATGCAAACTTTTATCGTATCAGGAAAGGAGGCGACACTTGGGTTTATGTAAAATAATTCGGCTTTTATCGAGCCGAAAATATTTATTCCCTTTGGTATTGACGCTTGCATGGTTGGTACGCTGAGGAAATAGTTTGCTTGAATGAAAAAAAAAGAAGAAAAAAAAACAAATTTACGAACAGTATTTTCTGCTGATTAGAGATATTGGGAACAATGCTGAAAAACCTTTTGAGTTATTCGCGTAGCCTAAAACTAATTGTTGAATTGTTATCTCGCTTTATTATTATATCGTTGCCAATATCGTACAACTGTATGACGTTGGAGTGAATCGTAGGCATGTAACGATGCTTTTTTTCTACCTTTTTCACTCCTTCATTTTTATCATTATCCAAAGTACTTTTTTCCATATTGGGTCGTAAATTTCCAATAAGAATACGTAGAAACGTTTATGCGATTTTCACAGCCCAGATCGGCCAAAGAAAACTAAGTTATGTAAGAAATCCATTTTCGTTGCACTCCAATGATGTTAACTTCAAAGTCGTAGAAGCGCACCGTTCGGATGGAGAAGATTCGTCTTTCGAGATTGAAGTTTGCGTCGTTGGAATGCAATGAAAGTAAATCCTCTGAATTTTTCAGACTAAATTCGTCGAATATTTTTTAAGATACTAATTTAGAGATCTACCATCAAAATCTGCAATAACATTTTGCATTTCAATAAAAATATTGAAATGCAAATATACAATAAAACTTTTCACACGTCAAAAGTTGACATAATATGTCGAAATAAACCCTTCCCGAATTTTCCTGCACTTTGTTTCTCTTCGATCCGTCAAATAGAATATGAAAAAAAATTGATTTTCCTTAAAGAAATGACAGTGGCGCCCGGTACTCTACACCATCGGGTTCATCATCCGCTGCCTTTTGCACGCTGCCAATTTATTTTTCTAATTGTTTATATTTTTTAACTCGGATTTTACATATTTTTTAATTTGAACACCAACGATACGCCAAAAATGATGTTTTGGGGCATGAATAATTTTCTCAGAATTAATTTCCAACATGACTACTCATTTTTAAGATGACGAAATACGCGAAGAAAAGTCAATAAACCAATTACGCAAACGAAATTCATGAAAAAAATGTGAATAATCGATCTTTCGCGTAAATTGACAACCTACCCTTTGGAACGCTGAAGAATTCCATAAGAAACTGCACGGGCGAGTGCCATACGAACTTGACGTTGAATCTTGGTGCTCGGTACATCGTATTCCTGGGATATGTAATTACTTATTTCTCGTGGAGTCGAGCCCTGCACGTCCTGGAGCTTTCTTATGGCATTTACCACGAGTTTCTGAATCTTCGGAGACTTTTTTACACTCATGACGAGGCTGTCTCATTTCCCGGGAGAAAGTACCTCACGATTCAACGATTTTTTCCTAGGTTGATTCCAATCGGTCAATGCAAAGACATTTTTTCCCTTTTTTTTCGAATGGGTGATATTATTTTTTTGAATTTTTCAATATAATCCTCGAGCGGGCATCTCCCACCGCCAAAGACACGTTGCCAATAAAAAAATTTGTTTCGTCACGAATACCTGTTGCCATGCGACGATTTTCCCTCAATCCAGTCGTTTTGCAAATTTTTTCGGTCAACTGTTTTTTTTTTTTAGCATACTCACCGCACTCGCTTGGTACAAGGTCGAAGGGCTCTTTCTTCTCGTGTTCTTTTTTTTTAAACATATCAATTAATAAAATTTAACTTTCCTCCATTTTATTTAAAACAAATTACTATCCGATAGTTTGCGGAGCATTTATTTTTCAACGATAATATTCACTGCAAATAAATGAGCAACTTTCGGCGCAATTGAGCAGTTAGACTACTGCGACGAACCGAAAATCAGGGTTACGTAAAAAAATAATTTTGAAGCAATGAGTGAGATGATCGAAAAATTGTTTGGACATTTGTTTGCATGTACACTGCCGTTCAAAAGTTTGGATAGACCAGTCGATATTTCTTGCCACACTCGAAGTTCGACAGTGTACATTAACAAAGTTGCGTACCAAATTTTATAAAAAAATATTATTAATTAAAGAAGTTATGAACAATCGCGTGAAGGAACTTTGAACGTGATGAGCTCAACGGTATACTTGATTTCAACCACCCGGTTGATCATAAACAAAAACGATTAAAAAAATATATAATTTTGGCTAAGGCTCGACCGAGCTTTTTTATCGCGTTTCAATGATGGTAAAGAAGATGCTGCATTTTTTCGATCTTTCGAGGAAAACTGATACCATTATTGTTGCGTCCAGACTAAACCATGCGTCAAGACTAAACTTCTATTGCAGTGAATGAGTGTACCAAAGTTCAAGTCAATCCGTTTATTGTATGTCGAGAAATCGTGTACACCGTTTTGAAAAACATAGTTTTGAGAAAAACGCGTTTAAAGCTTTACCAGCAGTTATATCGTTGTAATAATAAGTTTACCTTCAATATGCGATTGCTGCGCCATGCGTTGGACCTTCCTCTTCAATTTGAGTTGCCAGTACATACGTACTGTCATTCTTAATAACTTTTTAACATTCATTTAATTATCAACTTTAATTCAACTGAACGACAATTTATTCGACACCAATGAAAAATGTTTAACACATGATATAGTTGAATATTACGGTACGACAGTCTCGCCAAATTATATAAATGTATATATTCGTACCATTTTATTTTGAATTACTTTTCAACACAAAGATACGAAGATTCAGAATAACGTTGAAGTTTGAATCGTTCGAATGAAGAGATTTTTTTTCTTCATTTTTTACATGTGAAAAAAATTTTTATGTATTAAAAAGATTTAATTTCCGTCGCGGTACAACGATGCAAACTTCCACATCACGAATCGGAAGAATTGTTGGTAATTTCGCATCGCGATCGTTTTTACCGTCGATCTAACGTCAAATATAAAATACTTGGTAAATATTTGACAATCGTTTTTCTCCTCTGATTGCAGGTGAGTCTACAGTTGCCGTTTGGAGTCGCAGCTAACGAAAAGGAAAAAAAAGAGAGAGAAAAAAAAGAAACGCACCAGGGTCACGTATTGCGTATGTATACGGTATAATCGCGCGAGCAATATACGGAAATCCTCGGGTTAAGCCATGTATATGTAAATGGTAACAATGTACATTTTGCCACAAAAGTTCGTGGGGATCGCGCTCTCAAAAAAGACGAAACTTCCTCTATGAGAAAGTATAAATAAAAAACGAGACACGAAATACCGCGTGCATATCGTAATACAAGAATAAAATTGTGCCCAAGCGAGCACCGAAATGGCCGCGCGTTTCCAAACGGAGAACGGATCGTCGAGCGCTTTGAGTCTCCCGAAAGCAATCAACGACAAATGTCTTCTTTTTTTCAACCAAATCTCTGCAGAAATTACGATATTACTCGTCCTACCGACGATAAAATTAAAAAAACAGAAACAATCGTTTGTTCCGAATAAAAATGTACGGGAGCTTGCCCGAATAAAGAAAATGGCGGTGAATGAAAATCGAGATGGCGTTCCACAACTTAAGTTCGCGTTGCCTTTTGAATAAAAGAGCGTAATTTCGGCGTAATTAATTTTGAAAGTTAGCTATCATGATCTATAAATAGTTTCGGTCGAGGATGATAAAAATAAAAATAAAATGAAAGTCTCACGGCTTATCAAGGACCTAGAAGCACGGAAGAAATAAAAATAAACAGGCCACATAAATAAGAACGACGAAAGGCATAACTCCGGCATACCGAATTACATAGCCCGGCTCGATTTTCTTTTCTCATAAATCAGAGGCTCCTTTATCCAGGCTCAGTTTTATTTATACCGGTCACACGTCGAATGTGTGTCCAAACAATTTTAGAAGCTCCATCGACGTTACATCGCGCGCTTCGCCCAAACACATCCCGAGCGAGATTTTCGAGTCTACCCACAAGGGAAAAGTATCCCCGCGTCTCGGGGCGAAACGGAAAAGTGGCCAAAAAATAAAAGCGAAGCCTCGAATTAAATGAATGGGGCAAAGATGGGCGATCGAAGAAACGTTGCGGCCACTTGGGCCCTCTTTGCGAGAAAGAACGAAAGAGGAACAGAGACGGAGAGGGAGAGAGAGAGAGAGAGAGATCGAAGACGTTTCCCGCACTACGAAAATAGAACGAAGAGATCCGCGCGAGCGAAAGGCTCTCGGCGCTTAGAGAAGAAAATCTCGCGAGGAAAATTTTAGATCCACGCGTCGTTGTCTCTCCGCAGATTACTCTTTATCCATTTTTATCATTCGTAACCGATATCGGCAAAAAAAACGGTTCGGTGTTTCGATCTTTGGTGGCGAGTGCTATGCACCGGGCTCGCGTACTAACCGGCTCGAAACAAGATCGACGCGATAATTCGCGCCAACTTGGGACGTGTTCGACACCGTCCATGTGACGAAAAGCGTCGCGGGGAGAGCGAGGTATGACAGAGCGCTTCGAATGGCAAGCTGGTTCGTGAGAAATCTCCGCAGAGGGCAGCACTCGACGGTCGCGTCAAACGGGTCCAGCGGTGCGGCTCTATCGACCGATGGTAACTGTCGAAGGGCAGTGAGAAATTACCAACGTTCGCCTTTGCGTGCGGCGACTAAACGCCCTCGGTCGGTAAACGAAGCAACAATAGCCGCCGGGTTTTTTTTAGATTCACCCACGAGGGTAATGAGGAACAGATCTACCATAATGCGTTTCGGAAACTTCATATAAGTATGCGTGGCTGGAATCGGACCGCCGCTGCGGCTGTTTGGTACTTCAGGAAATTGTCGATTCTGATGAAGTGGCCAAAATGGTTGAAATTTTTTTTCTCTTTCGACTTTTACACCTTTCCGTGGGTTTATCCGATGGGTAATTTTCCGCCGATTACGAATATCACCGAGTTTTTGCCGAAAGCTCAAAATTGAGCCGCCTCAACGGTAACACGCGTTTTGACCCGACGACAAAATATCCTCGACAAAATATCCGCGACAAAATATCCGACGACACAATATCCGCAGGATAAAATATCCTCATGACAAAATATCCGCAAGACAAAATATCTGCCGATATTATATCCGCTGTTGGTAATTAAATCTATGATTAACGTTATTTCTCTTAAACTAGGACAACTGGCTTCATGAGACAGTCAATGTTTTTCTCTCTGCTGTGTATGTAGTGCTACAGTTTAAAGTGTACAGTCATGCCGTTGAAATTTATTCTGTCAGTTTGTAGTGCTGTCAGTTTGTAGTGTCAGTAGTGCTACAGTTTAAGAGGGAATGATACCTCATCGCGGTCGGTATGGTAGAACAATTATAGATTCCCAAAAATCTCGAAAACGGCTCTTCAGATCCCGTCGAAACTTTGCCAAATGACGTCAAATGGATAGACGAACAGCTGTCTTCCCCTCAAATTTTCTGAATCTGAGAAAAAAAATGTAGATTGGCTTATCATAAGCCAATCTAGTTTTTTATTTTCAAATTCAGAAAATTTGAGGGGAAGACAGCTGTTCGTCTATCTATTTGACGTCGTTTGGCAAAGTTTCGACGGGATCTGAAGAGCCGTTTTCGAGATTTTTGGGAATCTATAATTGTTCTACCATACCGACCGCGATGAGGTATCATTCCCTCTTAAAGTGTACAAAAACTTTACAATAAAGAAATAAGTGCAATGAAGAAGCTCGTATTATGCCCCCACCCCACTATCTCACACACCCCACAAAGGTGTGCACTTTAAACTGTACAGACATTACAGTGTAAACTGTACAGACATTACATTACTGTACAACAAATTACACAGTACAAACTATCTCACACACCCCACACTGTAACACTGTACAGTTTAAAGTGTACAGTCATGCCGTTGAAATTTATTCTGTCAGTTTGTAGTGCTGTCAGTTTGTAGTGTCAGTAGTGCTGTCAGTTTGTAGTGTCAGTAGTGCTACAGTTTAAAGTGTACAAAAACTTTACAATAAAGAAATAAGTGCAATGAAGAAGCTCGTATTATGCCCCCACCCCACTATCTCACACACCCCACAAAGGTGTTTTGCGCGCGACCCCGTTGATGTGGTGGACGAGATTTAGGACAGTACTACCTCTCTAAGAGAGCGGTCTAGGGCGGTTAGGGGAAGAAATTCTCGAGAAATTCGTCGCCGAAGCCTTCCCCCACCGCTAGGTTAGCGCGCTCGAAAATCGCGCATGTGGTAGCGTGTACGTGTTTCTCCACTCGAACTCGATAAGAGAGCGCGAATGAAAGTGTTGAGAAAACTGTAAACGAGTTGCGGAAAGTGTACTGGCGTTTCGTCGTTTCATGCGTAAGTATATCTCATTGAATATTGATGTGTAAATCTTTCTTTTTCTTCGCGTTTTTTTTATTCTGCTGTTTGGTATATTTTGTTGTTGCAATATTATAACACATATGAAGGAAACATTTGTAAGACTTTCAATAATTGTTGAATTATCTTATTGTTCGCGTATATATTATTATACAAAGGAATATTTATCCATTTGACAATCGTGCGACGTGCGATTTTCTGAAATCGCTCGCGATCTCTTATCGAGTTGTCCGCGACAAACTCGAGAGGCCTCGGGTACACTGGACAGCTCGAGCTAGGTGGGGGAAGCCATAAAATGCGCTCAAGCGGAACGGCGGGGAAATTCTCTCTTAGCGAGGGCTCTCTTAGAGAGGTAGTACTGGATTTTGTCTCGCGGATGTTTTGTCATGAGAATATTTTGTCTTTCGGATATTTTATCTTTCGGATATTTTGTCTTTCGGATATTTTGTCCTCGGATATTTTGTCGCGGATATTTTGTCGCGGATATTTTGTCGCGAATATTTTATCGTCGGGTCAGATGTGACGTAGCCGCCTCAACACCTAAAAACCTTTTTTTTTCACAATCTTTTGACGACTTTTTATTTGAAAACTTTGGTTTTGGGATAAATGGATAGTTAATTCATATTGCGGGGGTAAGAATACATCGATCATTTTTTTCGCATCTTGGCCACGTAAAAGTTTCTTCCCTGAATCGCTCATCATTTCGTTGTCTTTTATATTTTAGGCCCCTCTTTGTGCTCATTCGCTTCGTAATCGATTGCCCTTGAAAATGCCGCTTGAAACGTCCATCATTTTTCGATTTTTGCCAGAATTTCAAAGACGGAACATTGATTTTCGTCAATTTTTCCTGCCGTGCCTCTTTTTGGGCCATTTTTCAAGTTGACTTTCCGGAAAGCAAATAATGGAGATATCGGGATGAATCCAACGACATTTTCCAAGTTTGACAAAATAATTTTCGAAGTGCCCCTGATAAATCTCCAGCACTGAAACTGGACCGGCGCTACGCGGCTGCTTGAAATTTCGGGATTTTGGCGATTCCTGAAAAGTGGTCGAAAGGGTGGACAATTTTTTTTTATCAACTTTTAAACTATTTTAAGGATCTATCTAATGGAACATTTTCTGCCGATTACGAAAAACCTATCCCTATGCATTTTCAACGATTTATTATGGAAAAAAGGATAAAAATACATCGAAATAGACGTATAATCTACATATCTTATTTTTTTTTCGCATCTCAGCTAAAAATAAGTCACTTCACTGAATCGTCGATCATTTCTTCCTCTTTTGATTTGGAACACCACTATGTGCTCATTCTCTTCGTTATCGTTCATTCTGTAAAATGCCGTTTCAGCCGAAGCTACAATTATTTATCGATTTTGGGAGAATTTCAAAGTCGGACTATCGAGTTTTGCCAATTTTTCCATACCGCTTTGCCTCTTTTTCGGCCACTTTTCAAATGGACTTTCCGGGAAAACTAATCGAGCTATCGGGATGAACCAAGCGGTATTCTTTAAGTCTGTCGAAATCCGTTTTAAAAGGCCTCTCAATAAATCTCCCTAACTCAATTTGGATCACCGCTACGGACGTTTGAATTTTCCGGATTTTGTTTTGTTTGAAGTTTAAACTTTTTGAAGGGTCTCTCCGATGGGACATTTTCTGCCGATTACCAATATCACGGAGTTTTTTTTTTGGTCCAAAGTTTAAAATGACTGGCTAAAAGCAAAAAAAAACATGCAACGACACTCACATGTCACGCGGTACAGCTTCGACCTGGGCTTGGGGAGGTGCGAAAGATATTCTCTCTGCGTCTCTCTTGCTCTGCCGATAGCGCCACTAATATCGTCTCCCTTGCACCCATCCGTTATCACATCCAGGGGATCCAGGAAATGGTTGGCTCGTTTGGGTTTGTTCGGCGATATTTTTTTTTCGAGTTTTTGGCGATGTAATACATTGGCAATTTACACACACACACACACACACACACACACACACACACACACACACACACACACACACACACACACACACACACACACACACGCACGCACGCACACACACACACGCGCGCACGCACGCACGCACGCACGCACGCACACACGCACGCACGCACGCACACGCACACGCACACGCACGCACACAAACACACGCACACACGCGCGCGCGCGCGCGCGCGCGCTCACACACACACACACACGCGCACACACGCACACACGCACACACGCACGCGCGCACACACACACACACACGCACACACACACGCACGCACGCACACACACACACACACACACACACACACACACACACACACACACACACACATACATATACACACACCCATATAATTGTAATTTGGCGTCTATTTACCGATAGCGCATCCGCGAGAGTGCGATTCGCGCGCGTATTCATAAAACGAGAGCTCGGCAGCTATTGAATGAAGCGGAGATTACGTAACCGGCACCTGGCGATATATGCGTCCTTCCGAAGCGTCCCGCCTACACCACCGAAGGCTCACATCGCGCTCCTATCCCATTGTTATTTCTATAATTGTTCATCTCTCGTTTTCTTTTTTCATCGTGGCCTTTTTTTCGTACTTGTCCGTTCCGATGGACAGTGAGCATCAGGCAGGATCTACGCGTATCTACAATGGCATCGGATTGTCGAATTGGCAACCACCTCGTCAAACAGGCGCGTCCACATTTTTAACCCTTTATTGACACACTTATACTTGACCGCGATTTTGACACACTGGGTCAATTTCACCCGGATAGGACTTGATCCACCTGCCATTAATAACCCTTCAGTCGATTTTTATTGAAGAAAAATCAGGGTTACACTTTAAACATTTCTTAAAATGTCTGCGTAATGAAAATTCCGGAGAATATCGAATTAAATCGTTGGAAAAATGATTGAAAATGTTCAATTTGAGAAAAGTAAGCATTTTACTTAAAATTCGTCCGGGTGAAAATGGCCCAGTTTGTCAACGTAGGGTTAATCGAATTTACTTAATTCCGTCATCGACGAATTATACGGGCATTTTTCACTTCCAGCACATGGCTCGAGCACGTGTGATTTTTATATGGAAATAGAATTGAGGGGGGGCCTTTTTCATGACATACCTAGATTTGACGATGTTGAAGTTTGCATCGTTGAAATGCAACGAAAAATAATTCTTTTTAATTATACAATTTTTTTTGCCGAGAGAATCACTCAAACGTTTTTACGTATTTTTAGTACAGGTTTACGACCACAAAATGCAAAAGGAAAGGCTTCCCGTTAGCATAATAATGAATAAATGGAAAATGAACAGAAAAATCGTTGCGTTTCAACGATGCAAACTTCAACGTCATTAGATATGTTTGTAGTGATAATTTAACTTCGAAGCCCCGATGAGTTCCGGTGCATTGTGGCCCGAGGAAAAAGTCTTCGTCGCACATTTCGTAATGACGATTTTAAATTTGCATTATTGGAACGCAACGAAACTTAATTATTTTCCATTGATTAAATGTCTTTTAGGCCGATTGGTACTACGAAAATAATTGGAACGTTCTTATGTATTTCCCTTACAGTTTTACGACCACCAGTTGCGAAAAAGGTCCGAATAATAATAAAAATGAGGAAATAAAAAAAATCGTTGCTTTCCAACGATGGAAGCTTCAAAGTCGTTCGTAATCTGCCAAAAAAAGAATCCCTCTCAATTCGGGTTAAGCGAAACAAAAATTCCCAATAAAAACCCAAAGTTGGCAAAAACGTGGGCCAAAAAAGCTTTTTAAAAATACTGCTTTTTTAATGTATCATAAAATTCCTAGAAACGTTAAAGAATTTATGCAACTGAGGGCAAAAACCGCACGGCTCTAACATGAATCAGCGCGCCGCACGATCAGTCAGAAGTTGTCGTTCGCTTGCAGTGGGTGTGATTTTTCGAGGCCCTTCGATTTTGATGACATAAAAAGTGTGGTTTTGCTTTTAAACAGTTTACCTTTGATTTTTATGATGGATTGTCCTGCGCCAGGTATGTACGTAATTTAACAATAAAATTTAGAACATACTATCTAGTGTAATTTCCTCTATAAGGTTGGAAGCCAACGAGTAGAAAGGTGTCGTAATTTTTTTAAATTGAAATCTACGTGAGGTGTATTGATGTGGTTCTAAGTATTGCCAAACTGTAAAAAATATGTTTCTATTTAAAGTACTACTCTTTCTTCTAGATATTAAAATAAAAAGTGCCGTACTTATGCGCTCCTTTTTTTAAATTTTCTTCTCTCCAACTCGTATCGCAGAAAATTGTATTTTCGAAACGTTAAGTAAATATTTTTTTCTTCTATTTCAGGGCCTTTTGGGCTAAAGTCTCACTCTGGGGCTCCGAAGGCCCTGAAACGAAGAAAAAAAAACATTTACTTATTGTTTTGAAAATACAATTTTCTGTCATACGAGTGAAGAAGAAGAAAATCAAAAAAATTGCAGTACTTTTTTTTCAAATGTCTAGAAGGAAGGGTATTTTGAATGTAAACACATTTGTTACGGTTTAGAAATACGAAGAACCACATCAAAACACCTCCCATGATTTTAAATGAAAAAAAATTACGACAGCTTTCTACTGGTCCGTTTCCAACTTTACTATAGAATACATTAGAATAGGTAATATGTTCTTAATTGTATAGTTAAATTACGTACATACCTGGTGTAGGACAATCTAACAGAAAAATCATGGGTAAACAAAACCTCAACACTTTTTAAGTCATTAAAATCGAAGCGCCCCGAAAAATCATACAACTACTGCAAGCGAATGACAACTTCCAATTAATCGCGCGGCGCGCTGATTCATGTTAGAGTCGTGCGGTTTTCGCCCTTAGCTGCATAAACTCCTTAACTTTTCTAGGAATGTTATCATACATTAATAAAACAATATTTTTTAAAACCATTTTTGGGCAGGTTTTTCATTCAAATACCACTCTATGCACCAGCTGGAGATCCTCCGCAGGTGTCTTCATCGCGCGCGAGGGTTGCGCGACAAGATAAACTTTTCGACACATGCCCGTGGACGAAAAAACGCTCGTGAAAATGTGGAGGACTGGTGAATTAGTGAATTAATCAATGATGAATTATTGCTGAATTAGGGATTTTTTTCTTCAATATCTCAAGTCGGTTATAAGTTACAAAAAACGATTATGGCCGATAATAATAAGAACAAGCAAATGTAAAGAAAGAATTCTCATTGCATTACCAACGATGCAAGCAACGATGTATTATCGATCTGTGGGAAAATCAGATCTAGATACGTGTACATCTTTACGTCTACGAGTGCTTATCTTTATTTCCGCACTTTGTGGAACTTCATATAGATATAAACGAACACGCGGTATGCTGCCTTTATGCGGTCTCGTGTTCGATGTCCTCGAGTCGCATTCCCCGAGAGACTGCGCATCTCCCGGTTTCTCGAAAAATCTTGGAACGAAACGCATGCGATCTGCCACGGTTTTAATCGACTTCGCATTACGAGGTACGCCGAATATTATTTTCTCGAGATTCGGACTATTTATTCTGGCCCGTGGCATACCTACATTTATATCAATGGGGAAAAATAAGAGAGGTACATTTATACCTCTTAAGGGTATTATCGTTTTCGCCATCTGTCGCTCTGCCTGCGAGTAGGCGCGTGTATATACACGCACACACGCACCACTCCAAAAAATTGAACGAACTGTTCTGACAATTTTTTGTAGTGTTTTTGTAGTGCTGTATCTATGTGAAAAATGATCGTATCGAGATGAAAAGAAGCATTTTGAAGCTTCAGGTTTCTCGTTTCGAGATCTTTTGGCAAAATATTTTTGTGAGCTACGGTTATCGGGCGATCGTAAGAAATGGCGGGACAAAAATGAATTCAATTTTTTTTCCTTTCGTTCAAGGGTCTACGAGCTCGGGAAATTGGTTTTCAATTAAATCAATGTGTAGGTCAGTCAGCTTGTTTATTGAGCTTCGATTTGGTTTCTTTTGGTCTCTCTACGTCAATGGTTTGCTGAGATATCCGACTTTGAATGAAAAAAGATCCTTTCGTCTTTGATCATTGATATCTCAGCAACCAATGATCGAATAGGGAATTAACGGGTATCTTTGAAAACTTGAATAAATTTCCTACAAGACCCTTTCGTTGATTTTTGAGAAAAAAAAAAGATTTCACCCTTAACATTAATTCGAAAAAGTACAAAAAATGACTTTTTATGGGTTTTCCGTAAGTTTACAAGTACTTCACAAATATTGATGGAAAAACTAATGTTGCCAGGTTTTTTTCAGCCTAATGTATCCCCAAAAGCCCTGTTAATTTGCAAATTGATCCATCGAACTGTTTTTCAGACCGATTGATCAAAGTTTTACTAAATAATTAAAGGAACAAGTGTATTGTTACGAAACATCGTGTAATCATCATCAAAATGAAAAGACAAATTTTATTCGACTTTTTTTTTACAACTTTGCACTCGTTGCTTGTTAAATTTAAGAAAAAAAAATTCAAAACATGTCGAAATTTTTTTTTTCTGTGTTAAACATTTTAGGAAACAATACTGACTCATTTTTTATACGATTCGGTCTTTGCGCACTATTATTTCACTCATCTTTAATTGCATTTATTAAAAGTTGATACCCCTAAGCGGTATTCACTAGTTGATCTGAGAACTTGTATGCGATTAATTCTCGATATTTTCTGCGAAGGTTATCAGGGTTACGAAAAAAAGGCTTCTTTTCAAAACTGATCTTTTTTTTTTTTGGAAGAAAAAAGCCAATTAACAGTTTTTTCCAAAATAATATTTTTTTTTTGCAATTTTTTTCGAAGTTTTGTGAAACAAATTAATCAAAAGTTTGTGTAAGCTGTAACTTAAAAAGGTATGTTTATCATGCCTAGTTTTGAAAGAGAAACTGTTTTTGTAACTCTAATAAAAAATACAGCTTGGGGGTATCAACTTTGAATTAATGCAATTAAAGATGAGTGAAATTATGGTGCGCAAATGCCGAATCGTGTCAAAAATTAATCAGTATTGTTTCCTGAAATGTTTTACAAATTTAACAAAACAATCGAATTCTTTTCCTCTTAAATTTAGGGAGTAGCTAGTGCAAAGTTGTGAAAAAAATGTAAAGAAAATTGGTCTTTTTATTTTGATGATGATTGCACGGTATTTAGGAACAATCCACTTGTTCCTTGAATTGTTTAGTAAAACTTTGATCGATCAGTCCGGAAAAACTCATTTTGAAAATTTACAGGACTATCGGGGGTACATTAGGCTGGAAAAAACATCAGTCTTTCCACCAAATTTTTGTACATTAGTGGTAGACTTACTGAAAAACCATAAAAAAGTCATTTTTTGTACTTTTTTTGAACTAATGTTAAGGGTAAAAAAATGTTTTTTTTTTCTTTCAAAATCCAACAGAAGGGTCTTGTAGGAAATTCATTCAAGTTTTCAAAACTGCCCTTCAATTCCGTGTGCGATTATTGGTTGCTGAGATATCGATGATCAAAGACAGAATAATCTTTTTTCAATCAAAGTTGGATATCTCAGCAAATATTCACGTAGAGCGACAAAAAAAACAAATTGAAGCTGAATAAACAAGCTAACTGACCTATATATTGATTTCACTAAAAAATCCCGAGCTCGTGGATCCATGAAAAAAAAAACAAAAAAACAAAAAAATGCTCCCGCTATTTCTTATGATTGCGCGTTAACCGTAGCTCTCAATATTTGTTTGCCAAAAGATCGCGAAACTAGAAACTTCAAGCTCCAAAATTCTTTTTTTTTATCTCGAACGAACATTTTTCACATAGATACGGCACTTAAAAGACACAAAAAATGTAGAAATGTTCTGTTTCTTCAATTTTTTTAATTCGTGTAATATAAATATATATTTCCATATAAAAGGTGAGGCACGTCAAGTGTTACAGAGCAATAGCACACAAACTTCTGTTCATATCCAACAATGTATCAGACAAAAGTGTCAGTGTTCGAGAAGGCCGTCATACTGGATCACTCTATTTTTTTTATCGGTGGAGGCGCTGGAACTACGTCAAGGTCAAATCGACTTTTTTTAATGGAATGGTACATTTTTTTTCCACCCATGTTGTGGAGCACCTCAAGCCGCATAAAAAACACATAAAGTCTTTAACCCCCTGATGTTTTTGATGCGGCTTGAGGTGTTCCACAAGATGGTTGAAAAAACATGTACCATTCCATTAAAAAAAGTGCCGTTGACCTTGACGCAGCTTTAGCGCCTTCAGCGATAAAAAAAAAATAGGATGGTCCAGTATGACGGCCTGCTCGAACACTGAAACTTTTGTCTGCAACATTTTTGGATATGATCAATAGTTTGAGTGCTATTGCTGTGTAAAACTTTATGTGCCATATATCGTTCTTCATTTCCAATTGGAAACCCGAAATGAGTACGACGTTGAAGTTCGCATCGTTGGAATGCAAAGAAAATTAATTCTTTTTATTTACTCCATCTTTTCGCCGATTTAGGCTGTAACAATCGCTCAAACGTTTCTGCGTATTCTTGTTAGAAAATTATGACCTCAATTTGCAAAAAAAGCCTTTGGATAGAGATAAGAATGAAGAAACAAAAAATGAAGAACAAAAATATCGTTGCGTTCCGTCGATGCAAACGTCACCGTCATAAATGAGGGGTCAAAATGAATTAATACAAAAAATGTTTCCTTCGATAAGAACATGCTTCTTAAGGGAACAGCCTACAGAGATACGGAGGAAAAAAACCGATGAATTATGGCGTTGAAGTTTACATCGTTGGAATGCAAAGAAAGATCTTGAAAAAAATGCTTTAATCATCTTTTATTCATTTTGTGTGTGTGTGTGTGTGTGTGTGTGTGTGTGTGTGTGTGTGTGTGTGTGTGTGTGTGTGTGTGTGTGTGTGTGTGTGTGTGTAAACATTAACTACAGGATCTTGTCGTAATTCTCATTTGTTTAAACTGAAACTGACGCTTTCCCCAAAAACAACTTGTTTAAAAACGAATCTGATGGTGTACATATATGATAATCTACCGTCAGATTCGTTTTGAAATAAGTTAGATAGATATCTAAGTTAGATAGATAGATATCTCTACATTATATTATGCTGTTGCATTTTGCATCGATGGGATGCAGCATAAATTCATTTTTCATTACCTTTTCCTCCCTTTTTTTGTTATGCAACTTTTTTTGTCGGTAGATGTCGGTTGTAGGTATCTCATGAAGACCTTAAGAAAAGTTTGCCAAAGTTTCGATCTGCCGAAGCAAAAATTGAAATAAGAAACAAAAATTGCGTTGCATTCCACCGATGCGAAGCTTAACGTCATGCGATAATAGCTATCAGTGCATCTAGCCAGTTTCACGGCGATGCCCAATTTTTTTTCCAAACGAACCTTTGGTTTAGGCGAACGGAAGGTTCTCGAAATGATCTTTATAGAAATATGCTGACATTTATTCTGCGATGATTTCGCAGGCATTGGGGCTTACATGACGTTGAGTATGAGGACATTTGGCTATTTTGAAAATAGTCCTGGAAGTCGAACGTCAATAATAACCTTTTTGCATCATTACATATTTTTGTACGGGTTAATTATATCTTTGTGTACGGGTATGTATATTTAGATATAGAAATTATTTTGACATTGTACATATAGAAATCCGGCGATATTTGAACTTGTACAACGTGCAAGGCTCATTGCAACCCGAAATTGGAGTTGCGTGGAGAACATCTCCCAACCTCGCTCGGGGAGGCTGTGATCGGGGTAGGATAAACTCACGCGACTTGCCTCGTGACGGGATTTCCCTCTGTCCCTCGCATTCGCTCCCTCCCTCCCTCCCTCTCTCTCTCTCTCTCTCTCTCTCTCTCTTCGCGGCTCTTTTGCCGTATTCCAAGAATCAAGCTCGTCTGCGACGAAGCAACAGGATACATAAATCGATAAGTGCTTTACCAAGCAGATTCCTTGCCGAAAAATTATGAAGATTGCATCTTTAGAACGCAACGGAAATTTTTTTTTTCCATCGCATTTTTTCGGCCGGTTTGACAAAAATTACTCAAACTTTTTTCCGGATTCTCATTAAAAATCTACGAGGTAAATTTGCGGGAAAATATTTTTTATAATAATGTAGAAATAACGCGGAAGAAAAAAGAACGTTCATTGCATGCCAACGATGCAAACTTCGATGCTGTAACGAAAAGCCCGATGTATAATTCCCGCTATGAAAATTCCTACATCCGGTTAAAGACATTTGAAAAATTAGGATACGAGCCAAATAATCGTTTTATATTGAAAACATCGTAAATACATCTTGGCGAATAGAATATATTTTTAATTGTGAGAAATACGTGGTAGGAAATATTTTTTAACTTAATTCGAACGGTTCATTGGTTCGGTCTTTTTTTTTTAAATGAAGTTTTCAACGAGTTCGAGTAGAGGCGTGGGCCAATCAAGCTGGCTGATCAAGCGATGCCGAGGATACTCGTTCTCTATTTATTATTCGTTTCCATTTTTTTATGTGGCAGTGTGTATGAATGGCGAGTCAAATGTGATTGTTGAAAAACGATATTTGAGCGACAGTGTGAGAAATATGATTGGCGCGGAGTCAGTCTCAGAAGCAAAAGAACCCTGTTGTTAATAAACGTATCGAGTTATCAGGCTCGAGCACACTCGATCAACTTTTCTGTTTCTCACTCTCTCTCTCTCTCTCTCTCTCTTGCTTTTTAGCCTGCCCGTCTTTCTCCACTTTTCTCGTATATTCATTTCCCGAATGTGCCGGGCAGCATCCCTTGTAGATAGGAGAGGTTTCGGGTACGTTTGTGAACGAGGATGAAACGCGGCGAAGACAGGGGCCGGTCGCGAGAGAGGGAGAGGCTCATTGAAACGGCATTGGAGCCAACCCCTTGCA
Source organism: Ophion obscuratus (assembly GCA_964007375.1). Classification (NCBI taxonomy): domain Eukaryota; kingdom Metazoa; phylum Arthropoda; class Insecta; order Hymenoptera; family Ichneumonidae; genus Ophion; species Ophion obscuratus. The sequence continues at coordinate 36,991,015 of OZ023323.1, forward strand.
TTTTACGCTTCGGCTGCGCCGTATACTATTCCGGAATATAAAATACCCTCAACGATAAAAACAACAGAAAACAACGGCCAAAGACGAACGGCGAGATGAAGCGAACCGAAAGAAGAGGGACAAGAGAGAGTTCGGAGCGGGGGTGGTAGTTCTTCATTTTTTTTTATTATTCTTTTATCACGTTTCCCGACGTTGAGGACCAGCGAATGTACAAGGATGATGGGAATGCCAGGACGCATTGCCTGTCATCCTAGAGATAAAATATCAAATAGCCGGTGCTCTGTATGACGAGAGAGAAAAAAAACGACATCGAGGCCACACTCGCGAACTCGACGGGAGAGACTAAGGTGACAATGGAAATTATCGCGAAAATGTAAATACTGCTTTTGCATAGTGATAATAAAGTCTGTGTGACAAAATTGTTACCCCTTATGAGCACACCGAAGTCTTCTTCTGTGCACATTGGAGGGCTGCATGAGCTTGGGGCTCACATACAGGTCGATTATCAATTTTCTTTTCTGCTGCGAGTATTGGGATGACGAGGTTGGCATCTTCCACCCGTTTGATACATAGTCGTGTCAAGGAGTACCGATTTTGAATCGAATAAGAGCCTGCTCAATTGACTTCAGCGAAGAAAGTTCCATTTTCACGTCTTCTGTGTCCTATCGACTACGATGAATTCGAGTTTAGCGGTCCAATCGACTTCCCGACACCCTTGTCAATGCAAAATCATCCGCTGATTACGAATTTTTCCAGGTACAACTCCATCGGACGAAAACTCTCAGCGCGGGACACTTTTTTATTTTGTTTAATCCATCTCCTGGGCTAAATAAGGCCTGGGCGAGAATGGGGCTTGAAAATTCGTGAATACCAAATGATTTTACATCGAATAAGCGCCCGCCCAATATATTTTAGCGAGAAATAGAAAAAGCTTTTTGGCTTGGGGTTTGAGTTTGGTTTTTATTGAAAAATATTGATAAACAATGAAGGTACTATTATTTAAGAGGGAATGACACCTTATCGCGGTCGGTATGGTAGAACAATTATAGATTCACAAAAATCTCTGAAACGGTTCGTCAGATCCCGTCGAAACTTTGCCAAACGACGTCAAATACATAGACGAATAGCTGTCAACCCCTCAAATTTTCTGAATTTGAGAAAAAAAATGTAGATTGGCTTATCATAAGCCAAATTAGTTTTTTTTTCTCAAATTCAGAAAACTTGAAGGGCAGACAGGTATTCGTCTATCTATTTGACACCGTTTGGCAAAGTTTTGACGGGATCTGAAGAGCCGTTTCAAAGATTTTTGGGAATCTATAATTGTTCTACCATACCGACCGCGATAAGGTGTCATTCCCTCTTAAGCAAAGTGCCGTCGTTGCTGCATGGCCAATCTGTGTTCGTTGTTCTGGAAACAAGGGTCATCGGAAATGGAAAATCAAAAAATGTACTTTTGGTATAAGGTAAAAGTGGGATAGTTAATGTGGGGTGGATAGATGCCTCGATAGTAACCCGACATATTTAGAAACACGCGTTGACAGGCTCACACTGAGGCGTGGGGGGGGGGGGGGGGGGCGGCTGGTACTTTCCATATTACCTATAGCATTAAACTTGTCAATGTTTCTAAACGTATCGGGTTACTATCGAGGTATCTATCCTCCTACGGCAGCCATCCCACTTTATTCCCTAATAAAAGAAGAAGTTCGATATTCCACCAAAAACAACTTTAACCATTCCTTATGAACAAATGGATAAACATATCGAAACATCATCCAGTCATACGACAGAGAATGTTATAAACTATGCTCTGTCCGAATTTAAAATTAATCGGATGAATAGATTTTGCGATACAACGTACACCGTTTTATGATTTAGTTTCGCGAAAAACGCAAAAAAATGGGTATTTACATCGCAATCTGACTCTTCACAAAAATTATCACAACTCGATCAATTTTCGGAATTACGAAAAAATGTCTGTCTAATGAAAATTAAGGCTACAAAACTATGCACTTAAAAGCATTGTATTTCGAAATTTCAAGCTCCTGCAGACCCCTCAAACGTATCTGTTTTTTTTTGGCATTCACTGGAAGAATAAAAAGCAGAAGATGAAATCAGACCGAAGATTCCATATATACACAATGATAAACTAATAACTTCCTCATAAATAATATAATTATCATTATTTCCTCTTTTGATAAAAAAAAATCTACTCAGAACATCAACAATAATATACTCGTATTACAATTATTACCGATGTCGTTATCGTTGTTGTTTTGTCAGTACAATTTTGATGAAGATTATCACTAGAACCACCACTATTACTATCATTATTATATCGAGATGTATAACGTGTACAGGGGGGTGATCCAGGCGAGAAAAGGGTTGGCACGTGGCATGCACCGTGCGACTCGAGCTCGAGCGTTTTATAGGGGAAAAAAATTGTACAGAGGAATATAATTGATCAAGTCCCGCTTGATGGGAAACGGTAAAACTTGCGTATATCGTTTCGGCATCCCGTTATGTACCACCGAATAAATTAATCAGAAATGACTCGAATTCGCGGAATTAGGAGCTTCCGCGCCTATCCAATGGCCACGTCGCTGTATTAATCGAGTGTAATGAAATGCTGGATCGTACATAATCGAAGAGATAAGATAAGATAAGAGAGAGAGAGAGAGAGAGGTAGGGAGAGGGAGAGACAAAGATTGATATCAAGGATATCAGCGATATACGTATGACAGTTCGTCGGGACACGCACGTTTCCGAGCTCACTATTTGTAACCTACGTTTCGTCGGTGCTCGTAGAACACGATTCGGGTCATCCGCGAATGCTAAGACGAAAACATTTCTCTAACGCACGTGTTTTCTATATGTGTGAAACGGGGTTGTTCGCCACCGTCGTATTGCACGAGCCTACGCACCTCTGTTATTTCATAGATTTTTTAGCTGGGCAGGAAGATCGAAGGTGCAACGTGAGCGCAGCCGATCAAGTCATTGGTAATGCAACGACCGCTGGTCATTGGACCACGTCGTCAATCGCTCTCCAGTGCTACTCCATTGAAGCAAGAATTCTTGCACATTCAGTATTCACGAATGGGTGATACGTTTAAGTACCATATCATACGTACCCATACGTAAACACTGCAACTGTCAGCCAGGAAAAATAATAATTTTCCACACCATCGTTCTTATGGGGTCCGTAAGTCCAGAGTCATTTTATCGAAGGACAAAAAATCGAATCCCATCGAACATGGAAGAAAAAAAGGCCCAGGGGAAATTCAGTCGGTGAGTAGTGCGATTGAATGCCTTGAAATGGATTTGTATCGAAATTGGCTGGACATCTAGCAAAAAAGGGATCGTTTTGCTTAAAAAAGTAGCCAAGGTTAGGGTACAATCTTGGAGGCGCCTTTATCCGGACAATATTCACGTTTATTATCAGTTGTTAGCCTCAAAACTGTGCAAGTTTGTTCGGAGGCATTTTTCCAAAATACTCATAGGTTGGGGAATGTTTGCGTGGAAGAAGATCAAAATGGGATAGCCTGTATATCTTTATATCTATATGTCATTTATGGGTTCGAATTTGTATGATTAGAAGGTGACGTATAGAGGGGTATACATAGATATAAACATTGTTAATGTATAATGCGATTTATTGTTAATGTATAATGTAAAATGTGGTAACCTGTTTGTGTAAGCGATATGTATAAACATTTTATAATAATAGAGTATTTTTATTTCTTAAGTACCAACGTACATCCTTGAGGATTTTCACGTATTTCCGAGTAGAAAGCGTAACTCATCACTCATTGTGGCTACAAGCTAGTAAAGTTGTGTTTCGGATCGCCATTAGCTAGCCGTTTTGGCTATTGACTACCCAGCCTTGTAACGTTTTGGTCGTTTAGTAACTGAATACAAATAAATTATATGGTAACTAGATAGAAAGAAATATCTCACGGCTGTATATAATATTTCTGACTTTCAACATTTTTCGTGAACTTTTTTTTGCACATCGAAAATAAAACCATTACAGGCCAACTTATCTAAACATTGACGTCACGGACAAATGTAAATAACACGATCGGATCAATGACTCCATTTTGTTTGCATTGAACGCGATAATCGCATAGAATTACATAACCTTAAATTGTATTTGTCCGATCATTTATTCTGGCTAGGGCGGCTGCAGTTGCCCGGTGTTGGCTGGCTCAGAGCACCATACCCACTTGAGAATTTTTTTCATTCGCAACGCTGCATCTGTAACTTACGTTGCTTAGGCAGTTATGAGAGTCATTCACTGGATGATCGTACGTGTAAGTCTCATAACCTCACTTTGTCGTTCATACCAGTAGTAGTCGACTAGTCCAGTACGGCGTAGTTACTAGATGGCATTTTTAACGTAACGCAGCGACATCTATCGTGAAGACCTATTAGGCAGTGAATAGACAAGGGCTGGAAAACAAAACATTCAGAGTAGCACTAGCTCATAGCGAGGCAACTATTGGTCAGTTCGTATGAGCTCAATTGGCCGAGCCAGTTACTAGTTCGTAACTCAAACGGGCTAGCACAATTTCTACTCAGGTTACCCTTCCCAATTGAAGCCTTTCCAATCACTGCCTACTCGCACTTCAGTGATCTGGACTCACTTTGAATTTAAGCTTCCGACGAATTCTTAAAATAGAACATTTGAAAATTATTCTTTGTAAACTTCAAGTCGATCCGTTCAAAATTAAGCAAGTTATGGGCCTTTATAGGTAAGTTCCACGAAATGGTGAACTTTAAACTCGTTTTTCTAAAATTAACTTTTTCAATATATGTGACCACGATATATTTTCAAAAATTACACTGCACCGATCGGCTTCAAATTTTACAAGCTTCCTTTACATATCAAAAAGTAAGGCTTGAACGAAGGAATTTTTTTTTCGATACACAGTTTTCTTTCAACGAAAATAGGTACTTTACTTTGGACTGCAACCGTTTATTCGAAAATCAATATTTTATTAAGTCCTTTGTCCAAACACTAGATAATTTTATGTAAAAACTAAATGCGTTTGATTTGTTTTATTTCGAATGATTTGTTTCCGAGCAGCAGTAGTCACCGCGACCTATGTCTTTCAAACAAGGCTCTGCACAAACCTTTGTATTTACCACATTTGTAAATAGTTTTCGTTAAAAAAAAATGTAAAAAATACTTGAACCTATGGGTATGGGTTCTGACCCGTTAAGCTACGCTAAGGATACGGGGAAAGGGTACTAATCAAGCTACTACCCTAAGGTTACAGGGAAACTGTGGAAAATCCGTACCAGTATAGACGGCCCCATATTCTTCTGCTTTTCTTATTCACAAACGTTTTACTCAAGTATCTATACCAAGGTCTCAGAAGTATTGACCTTCCGCTGACTGGTTGATGGTGGAATTGTCGGATGCATTGTTGGAGTGCAATGCAAAATTCATTTCTTTGTTTACTTTCTCAGATTTCTTTCAACAGATTTTCGCCACTAAAATCCCTCATCCATTGTTTAAAGATGCTTTCCGGCAGATTTACAAATGGAGTTTGCAATAGAGATTCGGTATCGTAATGAAAATAAGGAAATTCATATATGAATATGAACTTTTGTTGCCTTCCAACGACGCAAACTTCAATAACATGGTTGATGCGCCCGCCGGTGCACGGCTAAGCGGTCACCACTCCGCGAGTATCGACCGTGCACGACGCTGCTCAACTCGAAATCGGTACCGTCGGAGCCGAACCCCGACTGCCCATGCACCAGTATCGGTTATATATATATGCAGAAAGAAAATTATTAAGGGCATTCGCTTTGGAAGACCCTCCTCATAAATAGCTTTCAAACTTATCTTTGGATAAATGCAATCATAAGATGTAAATTTTTTTTTGGCTTCTGATCGTGGCTCGAAAAAACAAGGCGATCCGTTCAGCATAATTTTGAGGGTCCTCAAAATAAATAACATTACGCAAATAACATTACACAGAGAGAGAGAGAGCGAGAGAGAGAGAGAGGGAGACAGAGAGAGAGAGAGAGAGAGAGAGAGAGAGAGAGAGAGAGAGAGAGAGAGAGAGAGAGAGAGAGAGAGAGAGCGAGAGAGAGAGATAAGAGAGAGTGAGAGAGTGAGAGAGTGAGAGAGTGAGAGAGTGAGAGCGAGCGAGTAAACACGTGACTGTAAAACGTGCTCCTCAGCGCACGTGGACTGACGCACCGCAACCCTCATGTTGCCGAAGGGTTTACGGAGATGCTCGAAAAATGAGGAGGGAGCGAGAGAGGAAGAGGGCTCTGAAGAGGGGAGACCCATCGCCACCGTCTCACCCCCGTCCATATACTTGACTGTACGACCGTCACTGAATCGGTCGTCTATAGATGTACTATGTATTACCGACGAGGTCTAAATTCTGCGCGCGCTTTGTTCCTTCGGAGCTTTGCGATATTCGGTCGTTTGCTCAGTTCGTTTCCGAGATAGCCGCGAACTGCATCGCGTTCGCGTTAACACGATCTCGCTATTTTTCGCGTACTCGTAAACGTCGATCGAGCATTCGCCGATGCTCGAGCAATCGCGTTCGTAGACTCGATCGTGACGTGTCTAAAGAAGAAAGAACAAAGAGGAAAAAGAGCAGGCAGCGATTGTAGATGGGAAAATATCAATTTTGCAGGTCTGTCAAGTTTCTACTTTCATTTTGTTATATTGGTTTTATTTGGTAAGGGATGACTTGTCCCGGTCGAGGGAAACCACTATCAAGAGAGCCGGCGAAGAAATTTTTCTCTGAGTGGAATGACAGTCGCAGGATTATCAGTCCTCGCTCGATGGTCGTTGGGGCCTGTGCACGCGGCGTATTTTGTACGTGCAGACGACGCGACACAAACGCGATACAGACACGATCTACTTTTTCGACCGAAAAAACGCGCCGTAAACGCGCGTTGTCGACGCGTAGAAAATACGCCGTGTTCACAGCCCCTAAGATCATGACGTATTTTTTTAAATCTCGCATCGGACAGTTCGTTTATCAAAATCCTCTTTTTGAAGATAGTTTTCCAAAATCCTGACATTTTTCAATGCAGTTGTATGTTCTGCCACTTCAATTTATACGTAACACGTTGAGTGCCAAATTTCCCATGACACCTGCGAGAGCCTTGGATCAAATTAGTTTTTTATTACCATTTTTTAAAAATAATCTCACAATAAAACGGTCGATTGGGTGCGAACGGTATTTGTCTACGCACCCATTTTACGGCAATTGGCATTTTTTCCCTAACTTCAATAGTCAAGTTGTCGCAAACTTGACAAAACTCTTGTGAAAAATTGGTGCTCTCGTTTGGTGTTCGTCGTCTTTATTCTTCGACTCCGCGAGTCTCGATCCCGTCTTGATGCGCGACCATTCGAGAAGCATCAGGAGATCTGCCACTCTCAGGGTAATCTCGAGAGTAAACAAAATTGACGCCCAAATCGTTCTTCATTTTGTTTTTTCCCTGGCTAGCTGCTGAACTCTCATGTACGGCAAAGAAAATTTATCCAGCAACTGATTATTAGTACAGAAGTCTCTCGCTGTCGGTTTCCGACAAGTGCGAGCCTTGGAACCTCGAGGGTGCTCGAGTGAAGGGCGGCCAAAGGATCCGAGGAGAGAAAAGAAAGAACCGTTGTTGCAAAGAAAGAGACAAACATTAGTGGGGAGTAGGACAACGGTGGAATCGAATTTGAACGGTATCGATTGCCCATTTTGCTCGAGGTGAGGTGAAAGTGTTTGTACAATTGCTGCTAAGCGCCTTCATTGGCTAACGAAGGGAAAGAAAAGTGAGAGAGAGAGAGAGAAAAAAAAGAGTTAAACAGAAGCTAACTCATTCGTGGCGACGATGCCGAGTCCTTCGAGGAGAACGAAAGGCTCGAAATTTCGAATCATTTAGACCTCCGTAATGTGAGAAATTTCAAGCTCCTTCCAGCCCGTGTTACTCCGAGAAGAGCGAGGCCTTCGTGGCGAATGATAGAGCGCATAAAAAGATTCAGTCTCGAGGCTGAGAATACCGAGCAGGACAAACTTTCACGTCACCTTGGCACAAGCTCACTCATCACCATCAAATGGACTTTTCGTTCAGCAACCAGGCTATCGAGAGGTCCGATTGGCAATCGAGTCCACGAGGAACACTGCGACACTTTCAAGACTGAGTCATGGAGCAAAAGGAACACCGAACGCAGATTATTGTGCATTCTTTTTGAGGTTTCAAGCGGACTTGGAGTGGGATCGATACCGAAGATAGATTGGAGAAACGAAAAAACGATAAGAAGGAACCAATACGAGAGGTAAACTAGCGTAAAGAGGCAAAAGCATAGCAGGTATGTCGGAAATGGAGTCTGGATCCCCGTGGCAACAACACCACTATGTTTGGGGCTCACCTTATCCCCACCAGACCCAGCAGCATTCTCATCACTCCCAGAATCATCATCAGCAACAACCCGAGCGAGAACAGCACCAACAGCAGCAGCAGCAGCAGCAGCAGCAGCAGCAAGAACAGCAATTACAGCAAGAACAGTCCCAGAAGCAACCCTACCAAGTTCACACCAAGTGCCATAAGCAACCGTACCACGAAGAGTCTTCCCCCGGAAATAACGGCCAAGAAGGATTTTCCGTAACTTATCAGCAACACCATCCGATAGAACTCCGGTCGGACCAAGCACCATCTTCCCACCAGTATGAACAAATGCGCCCCCAGTCGAATTCCCGGCGAACAGGACTCTACGAATCACCAGGTACCGATTTCACTTGGACACATTTCGATGTTTTCATCTTTGTACCACAAATCAGTAGGCCACACAGACGATCCCAATGCTCAGTTTCACGATGTAGCGCTGCCGCCTGTGTGAAAAAATGGACAATTGCCTGTACAGCGCGGAGTAACTGTCCCGAAATTTCATTAAATTTACAAATCTGCGTCCAATTGTCGAGTGGGGCTCGAGATATACACTGTATCAATACGCTTCGAGCGTGTTTTAGCAAGTTCAAAGCGTGTTGTTTCGATACACTTTAGGCGTGTAAAAAAGGCGTGTCGATGGCTAAATGAACACATTTTTTTATGTGTACTTGTGGACGCTTGGGAATAACGTACAAGACGTCACGTAGGCATACGTTTAAAAATTAAAATAAAGGTTTCTCCGTCACTGGTGGTGTATTCCGATGGTTTACTGCCGTACTTGATGATTTTCAGTCATACTGGAATTAACTCCTGCGAATAAATTTTCTTGTCCATACCTGGTCTCGAACCTACCTAACCTAGTTACTTCTATACCTAATATCCGTACGCTAACCATTGTGCTATCGGCTATACTTGCGGTTTTTTTTTTATCAAGAAACGGATTACATGGTTACATTGAACGAGAAGAGTAATGAAGACATTTCACATTTTATGTGTATATACAGGGTGTCCCATTTTAATCTTACACCTGAATTTTCTCGAAAAATATTGCTCGGACGAACTATTGTGTGGAACATAACTTCTAGGGATTGAAGGGGGACGTTTGAAAAAAATTTATTTGAGGAGCCAAAATTCAAAATGGCGGCGTTACAAATGCTGACATGTTTTTTTTTCAAACGGAAACATAACTTTTTTTTATTGCCAAAAAATTTGTCAGCCGAAAACTAAAAACTTTTGTTGAAAAAATTTTTTGATAAAGTTCATAGTTTTCAAGTGAGAACATCATTTTCAATTATTTCAGATGTATCCAGGATTTGTGCGTGCGTGCGTGCGTGCGTGCGTGCGTGTGTGTGTGTGTGTGTGTGTGTGTGTGCGTGCGTGCGGGCGTGCGTGCGTGCGTGCGTGCGTGTGTGTGTGTGTGTTGTGTGAGCGCGCGCGCGCGCGTGTGTGCGTGTGTTTGTGTGCGTGCGTGTGCGTGTGCGTGCGTGCGTGCGTGCGTGCGTGCATGTGTGTGTGTGTGTGTGTGTGTGTGTCTGTGTGTGTGTCTGTGTGTGTGTGCAGTATATACGCACGCGCGCGCATGTGTAAGTGTGTAGATGTGTGGGTGAGTCGGCGTATTATCTACATTATTGAATACATACGAAAATCAAATTCTTACATCAAAGTATTTATCTTTCTTTTACAATATCAACGTACAAATCACTGTTCATGCTCCATTATGTAAAACTAAAACACCCTTAAGGCGGGATATACATTTACAACGATAAAAAAATCAAATTCTTTTTTTTCCTTTAAAAGATAGGTCTATATATGTAGAATAATTTCGAGAAGTTTGAAAGCGAAATTCGAAAAACTTTCAACGTTATAGCCCGTCAACGCTGTGCCTCACGGCTCGGCTTTCCCATAACTGCATTTTCGAAATTGGCGTGCAGGATTACTCAAAGCTATACTCAATTACTATAAAGCCGATTGAGGTGAAACTTGGTAGGAATATTGATAATATTGCTACGTTCTACTTGACGAGAATTTTTTTTGAAACCCTATTTGAAAAACGACTTTCTTAATGCAATTTTTACAGAAATTTCGCGTGAAATGTTGATTTTTTTGTAAATGTGTGCCATTCTCTTAAATTTGAATTTTCTTCATTTAAATTACTATCAAATAGAAACTATACATGTTCTCACTGATTTTATTACTTTATTTTGAACTGAATTATTCCCTAGTTTAAAAAATCGCTGATAATTGGTTAATTTTTTCCCGTCTAAATGTATATCCCGCCTTAATGGTCGAATAAAAACATGAAGGAAAAAATGTAATAACGCGGGAGAATATGCAGTATCCGCCGCGAAATAGCTTCCCATGACAGTCGACGACTTCCCTCGACGGTGCCCAACATCTTTTCCAATTGACCTGTCAGCTTTGGCAATAGCGTGGGATTTCGTATGGTCCCTGGTCCAGTCGACATGGATTGTGACACGTGGGACGTTTTGAGTATCTTATGCTGTCCTTTTTTCGCATCCGTACTCGTTGCTGGTTGTTCCACAACTTGAAAAAGTATGATAAATGATTAAAGAAGTATAAAAACATTTGGGTGTCTGTACTTTGATATAGTGAACCGAGAAATTCGTTGGGAAGAAAATCGCTAATCGAACTGATCAGAAAATCTCCAAAGGACTGGATAAAAAGTTTCCTGTACAGCAATTCCCAAGAGAAACTTTCTATTTGCAGTGAACCGAACATCTTCCCCGAACAAAGAATCTCCTTTACAGAACAGTGTGCTCCTCGAACAGATCCCTGAACCGGAATCTCTGGATAGAAAACTTTCTTGGCACCGGACAGGAAAATGGGTCTGCATAGAATAAAAAATTTCCTTTGTCCCGAACAAGGAATTTCCTTCACTCCGAACAGACAATTTTCTTCGCACTGGACAGAAAAGTTGGTCTGCACAGAAAAAAAACATTCCTTTGCCCCGAACAAGAAATTTCTTTCTCTCCGGACAGAAAAGTTGGTCTGCAACCAATAAAAAATGTTGCTTGCCCAGAACGAGGAATTTCTTTCACTCCGGACAGACAATTTTCTTTGCCCTGGACAGAAAAATTGGTCCGCACAAAATAAAGAATTTGCTTTGCCCCGAACAAGAAATTGACTCCACTCCGGACGGAAAAGTTGGTCCGCACAGAATAAAAAATTTCCTTTGCCCGGAACAACGAATTTTCTCCACTCCGCACAGAAGATTTTCTTCCCACAGAACAGAAAACTTGGTCCACATAGAATGAAATTTGCCCCTTGCCCCTAAGAAGAATCTTTCTCCAGTCTGGACAGAAACTTTTCTTAACAACGAACAAAATATTGATCTGCACGGAAAAAAAAATTTCTTCGCAGTGACACTTTACCAAAAAATTATTTTACATATACGTCAATAAACTGAGTGTTGCACTAGGCCATGATTTCACAGAGGACATTATTTTCTTTATTCATGTGGGTCTGCTTGACGAACGAAAACTTATGTGTTTCGCTTTTAAAATAACACCATTCGTAATTAAAAAACTCCTTTGCAAGTCCGCTTGCATAAGGTAGCGAGGTTATAAAGTGACCATATTGTCATATCATCTCACTGGACGCGTGTTGTTTGTGGTACACGCGTGCAAGTGAGTTGTTTTACGACGCTTTGTGTCGTTCGAGTCACGTGTACCTACACTAAGTGTGTTGTTAGGGAGAAAATGGGTTGATTCGACACGCTTCATATGTGTCACATTAAGCGTGTTCTACAGCAACATATTTAAAACGTGTTTTTACCAAGAATGGTATAGAGCGTATTGTTTCAACACGGTAAAATAAGTAAAACACGTTGTTTGAACGCGTTAACACGTTGTACACGGAAAAAAAGAAATAGTAAAGAATACAGGGGCTTCACAGTTCGCATTGGACTCGAGCGATTGCACAGCGATATTACCTGAACACACAGTGCTCAAAATACAGTGTGCTCAAAGTAAATTATTACAGCTCCTATACTGTCCTCTTTGGACTCGAATCGCTCTACTGTATCTTTTACTGGAACACACAGTCCAAAATACAGTGTAGTCAAAAGGAAACTTTGACAGTTCAACACTGTAATATAAATTTAACAAAACTTGTAATTTGACAGTTAGTTAATCTGTATTATGTACACTGAATGCGCCAGTTATATCGACAGAGTTTATGTAGGTGTTTTAACAGTGGAGTCCTCTGTTCTAGAAACTGGTTAGCAACAGATATAGTTTCAGTTTTGAACCGTTGCTTTTTATAGTGTGAATACGGGAAACATTCTTGTTTTAATCCTGTAATTCAAACTTCATGAACCCCGTAATTTAATAATGCCACAACTCGTATATTATACAAAATTAGGGCTAAAAATAACATTAGATAGCGCTGAAAGAACAATTGAAGCGCTGAAAGAACTGCCAGTCCTTTGTGTCCTGGTTGCGCCACGCTCGAGACAAGTCCTAACCAGTGAATACCGTTCACAACGTCACAATGTATATTGTAAGCAATGTAATATATATATATATATATATATATATATATATATATATATATATATATATATATATATATATATGAAGAAAATATTACAAAATCAGTCACATACACAGGAACGTACCTTTTTGTAAATAATTCTCTCTTTTTTTATAATTTCTTGAATTATGTCGCACAAATTTCAACGTTCGCATCCTATCGACCACGCACTACTACTAACTGGCAATCCTTTGTGTCCTGGCCACGTGCCTCACCCCACGCGCGAGACAAGTCCTAATTAGACAAGAACGTACCTTTTTTTTAAATTCTCTCTTTCTTTATAATTTCTTGAATTCTGTCGCACAAATTTCGATGTCCGCGTCCCATCAACCACGCACTACTAACTGGCAATCCTTTGTGTCCTGGCATCATGCCTCATGTGCAGACAGTATAAAAAACAGTGATCGCATTTCAATTTTACAGTTGAATATTTTTACTGAAATCACTGATGTATTCACAATATCAAACTGCAAATAAACCAGTGTAACTGTAAACATCTCAGAGTGCACAGATAACGTCATGAACTGTCGAAAGAAGAGTGAAACTACCGTGCCACACTGTGAAATTTAATGAATCACTCTGTACTCAATACAATGTACATTGTAACCCTTGCAGTTTGCGTACAGTATAAAAATCAGTGATCTCATGTAAATTTTACAGTTGAATATTTTTACTGAAATCACTGATTTATTCACAATACCAAACTGTAAATAAATCAGTGTAACTGTAAAAAACCTCAGAGTGCACAGATTACGTCACGAACTGTCGAAAGAAGAGTAAAACTACCGTGCTACACTGTACAATTTAATGAACCACTCTGTACTCAATACAGTGTACACTGTAACCCTTGCAGTTTGCGTATAGTATAAAAATCAGTGATCTCATGTAAATTTTACAGTTGAATATTTTTACTGAAGACACTGATGTATTCACAATACCGAACTGTAAATAAGCCAGTGTAACTGTAAAAATCTCAGTGTGTAGAGGAAAATTCGTCATTTTTGTAGGACAGGATTTACATTACTCTGTTTTACTGTAAAATGAAGTATGACACCCTGTTTTTCATGCGGTTTATACTGTGATTTTCGCTGTTTCTTTTTTTCCGTGTAGGCATGTCGGTGTGTTGCTTCAACACACCGACAACACGCCTATTTTTTTACAGTGTTATTACAATTCCTAGGCTTGACTAGAAAATCTTGGTAATTTCCCTGTGCCCGTTCCTCTGCCACAGTAGAATGCTCCGTCATTGTCGCAACGCTTGGATTTAAATGTATCTCTCGAGGATTGGGATCGCTATAATGGAATGGAAATTACGCCAAAATGGCCGCCAATTCTTCCCAGTTACGAGGAATATTAGACAACCCTATAGCATCCTTTATGGAATATTTAGGACACGTAAAATGATACTCCTGATGATTGATTTTCACGAATGAACGTTCAAATGGCTAAACAGAATGTTTGACGATTTTTTTGCCGATTTTGGCAATAAATCGAAACAGTCGATTCGATCGACCAAGAGTTGGCGTTTCTCGTCCGTTTTAATTAACATTAGCCGATGCATACCAAAACACGAGATCGCCAATATCGACGTAATGCATCAGGTGGTCATCAAGGGGCTCCACGACGACCGTGGAGCCTCTTTTAATCGGCAAATGGATAGTCGTCAAGAAAGCACGGCAAGCTCGATATTGTCCACGTATTTGCCTGCATCGCCCCTCGAGGATCGCGTTTCTATGAAAATTGACCTTCCCGAGATTATAACCGCGGGGAATATAAAAACCGATTAGACCGCGAGAGAGAACCCTCGAAAGGTATAGAAATATGCATAGAAAAACGCGGATAATTTTTCCAAAGACACGCGCGATCGCGGTTTTCGCAATGAAAAATATTGCAAACGTATATGAGTTATTTCAATACAAATTGACGCATCCTCATCACTGTCAGCCCTCGGAAATCGCGTCAAACGTTTCGCCTCTTTTACAACTCGACGAACTCTGCCTCTTTTCTTCAACACATTTTTCAGCAAGTCAATATTGAATGTCGATTTTTCCGAAGGACATTGGCAAATCTCTCTCCAGATTTACAAGCCCCTATTTAAGATTCGTAAATCTTGAATAGAATTCCCAAGACTTTTTCGGTCGTTCCCTCGGGGGCTGTTGAAAAAGATGCTCCACCAAACGGGAAGGGAGGATAAAAGGACGCGTCAAGTTCTTTCTCAAATGGAAAATTGACTTTCACGCGCAATCGGTCTCCGGTTGTCGCGTTCTCCCGGGTCGTTCCTCGGATGGGTGACCGTGTTAAGACGCCTGTCGTCTGCGCATCGATTTTATCGAGCGAGAGACAGTTCTACCGAGCTTTCGTTGGCAACGCACCGGAAAACAAGATAATATTTAGCGGTCCGTATATCGGCGCGGGTTTTTCACAGTTTCCCGTGCCCTTGAGCAAACGCGCACCACACGCAGTTCCTGAAGAAATAACAAAGTGACAAGCGTGAAATAAAAATGAGAAAAAATTATCGGAACGTGAGAAGCCTCAAGGACATAGGGAGAAACGTGACAAATGAGCAGACAAAATTGGATTTAAATTTGACAGAGTGGAGGTAATAATGCGGGTGAATTGGGGGGAAAGCTCTAATACCAGGTATAGCCACGCGTGCAGCAATATCTTAGATGGACTATTTACCAACATGCATTTCCTTAATACAGTGATACATTTTAACTCAAGTAAGTTGGCGGGGGGTGGTTTGGAGGGAATTGTTTCACCCTTTTATTACACGCAGTTCCCCCTTGCTCCGGATAACGCGTTGTTTTTCTCTCCCTCATTTACTCTCTCGTCTAGTTTACATTTTCCTCTTCAATACGTGCCGAGTTATTCATATAGAAGCAACAGATTCCGGTCTTATGAATTATTTATGAATCTTTTCCGCGGTTACGCTTGCGCTCTCCTTTTTATTTATGCGCTTCTCTCTCTCTCTCTCTCTCTCTCTCTCGCTCTCCCCATACATTGTCCTTTTTTCTCTTTCATTCTCCCTCTCTCTCTCCCTGGCTCGCTTATCCGCCCGTCTAGTGGAAATTCTATCATTGCGAAATGGAAAAGTGCGAGACGGATGCGGGCGAGAGCGGGGAAAAAGCGTGAGAGACGCGAGCGCGTTACGCAAAAGCCTCCTCAAAACGAATTGCTCATACGCGAGAGGTGTCGCCCCTATTTATTCTCGCGAGAAAAATTCGCAACGGACAAACGTTACAGGGGCCCAAGGGTTTCCTCGCCGACGGATAAATTGCTCGTGTCCATTCACCAAATTGCAAAAATGCGCACCGCCAAACAAAAATACGAAAAATATTTTCACACAGCTCGGAATTGGATTCTCTCAGATTCGACTGCAACGGAAGAAAACTACTTCATCCCTTCGTCACACCTCATTCATGAATAGATAAATTGTGCTTGAACAATTCAAAAAGAACGGAGGAAAAAATGTTTAGTTTACGTCTACAGCGATATGACATTCAAGGGATTGAGGTTCGAATATTATCAATAACTTTATTTCAAATTCGGCGGAATAGCAATATGAATTTTGATAAAAGAATTTTGTCATCTATTTGACAGTTTGTAAAAAATGATTATTATTATTATTATTATTATTATTATTATTATTATTATTATTATTATTATTATATATAGTATAATTATAAGAATAATATTTTCATATTCTTTTATACAATATAATATTTTTATGTGAGGTTTTTCAGGGGTCACTGCGCGTCCCCTTACAACGCAGCCAGGGCGGCCTGCGGTTGGTCTGAAAAATAAAAATAAAATAGTTTCACAATCTATGTAAATGTAGTTTTCCAATGGTAAAAGTTTTTTTTTTTTTTTTTTTTTAAAGAAAATTCACCAAATTGTGGCTATGCAAAAAAGTGTAATTTTGGCGAAAATTTTACTTATATTAGGGTGCTTAAAAAACACGAAAAAAAAAATGGTTCCGTTCAGCGATAGCTACTGCAATGATGGATTTTTTTTAGTTGAACGTCGGACATTTACAGCTCGAGTTGTGATTTCGGCCAGGTAAAAAAAGGTCGTTTTGAGAAAAACGCGACAGAAAGTTTTATACGTAAATCGGTGCGCTGCCTGCTCTCGCTAAATCGTTTCTAACTTGGTCAATTTTCAATATTTTAACTTGAATTTTTTTCCCATATTCTTAAATATGTATGCTTTGAGAAACTGAAAAATAGATCGATTTTTCAAATCTGACTCAGTGGTGTCCCACCTGAAGCACAATTTATCTATTCATTGCATCAGTGAAGTTTGAAAGAGGAGTGAACTTTTCTAATATACAGGGTGTCCCAAAAGTCAACGATAATCTGAGACCGGATGAAAGGCCAAGTTATACCAGTTCTGTGAAAAATTAAAAAAAATCCATATCACTCAGTTCAGCGATAATAGACATTTTTAAAAAAAGTTCAAATTCGACACCCTTGGTCGCATTTTCAAGTCCTGTGATTACCAATGTCACAATTTCGCTGTGATTTTTTTAATTTCGTGATCTTCATTAACGATGCTATTAATCGCAACTACAAATTAATGCAAAAAACATTGTTAATTTAATAAAATAAGTTAAGTTTTAGTGAGTCATGGTATAACCATGACTCACTACCTACCACTATACTATAACCAATTTTTATTGTAAAAAACATATGTTTTTTACTTAATGCAAAAAACATTGTTAATTTAATAAAATAAGTTAAGTTTTAGTGAGTCATGGTATAACCATGACTCACTACCTACCACTACCACTATAACCAATTTTTATTGTAAAAAACATATGTTTTTTACAATAAAAATTGGTTATTAACTGAGTCAAGACATAAAATTATTATTTTTAGTAAAGAGGTAATTGAGTCAGTTAATAACCAATTTTTATTGTAAAAAACATGTTTATTACAATAAAACATGTTTTTTACAATAAAAATTGGTTATTAACTGACTCAGTTACCTCTTTACTAAAAATAATAATTTTATTTCAGACCAGAAACAAAAAATAACAAATTTTAGTAACAAGAATGTAAAAAACATATGTTTTTTACAATAAAAATTGGTTATTAACTGAGTCAATTACCTCTTTATTAAAAATAATAATTTTATTTCAGACCAGAAACAAAAAATAACAAATTTTAGTAACAAAAATTCCTGATGTTGAGTTGTTCAAAATGAGCTCAATTTGAAAAAAATAAGACATAAAATTTAGTAACAAATTGTAAAAAACATATGTTTTTTACAATAAAAATTGGTTATTAACTGAGTCAATTACCTCTTTACTAAAAATAATAATTTTATTTCAGACCAGAAACAAAAAATAACAAATTTTAGTAACAAAAATTCCTGATGTTGAGTTGTTCAAAATGAGGTCAATTTGAAAAAAATAAGACATAAAATTTTTAATGGCAAGAAAAGTGGCAAGTGTTGCACCAATTTGAAATCTTGATTAAATGCGCCATCTTTTGAAATAAGTTGCCAAGGGTAGTGTAGTACATTTTTTTTTCAAAATGAAGTGTCAAAGTTAAGTAACAATATTTTTGTGAACCATGACTCACTAAAACTTAACTTATTTTATTAAATTAACAATGTTTTTTGCATTAATTTGTAGTTGCGATTAATAGCATCGTTAATGAAGATCACGAAATTAAAAAATCACAGCGCAATTATGACATTGGTAATCACAGGACTTGAAAATTCGACCAAGGGTGTCGAATTTCAACTTTTTCTTAAAAATGTCTATTATCGCTGAACTGAGTGATATGGATTTTTTTTTTATTTTTCCCAGAACTGGTATAACTTGGCCTTTCATCCGGTCTCAGATTATCGTTGAGTTTTGGGACACCCTGTATAATAATATAATAATAATATGAATAGTAATACTAATTATGATATAATTTGTTTTCCAGTGCAAACGGAGAAAATGCGTTGCCCAGAGCGATAAAGTCTATTAATAATATTATTTTAAAAAATGAGAAAATAAAAAAAAATTGGTTTAATTTAGAAAATTATTATTTTATACGTAAGTAGGCGCTATTTTTTCGAATTCAGTTGAACAATTATTTATAACATTCGACACTCGATCTCTTCAATATAATATCAATAGAGATTTTTATTGCGTTGCACATTTCAAGTATAATTTATCCATTTATTACAGTAATGAATAATATATAGATATTTGTGCGTATATGTATTCGGCGATAGAGAATGAGGATGCGCGGCGGAAAAAAGGTAGAAGAGATACTGGTTTATGCGATCGTCGCGGGTATGGAGTGTCGATCGCGTGCTCGGGAGGAATCTAAGCGGGAGGCAAGATAGCTAATACCGCTTGTCCAAGGACGTGTAGAATGTCCCGCGACTAGGTGGGCAGTCGTTCCATCTCGCTGCCGAGGATAATGCAATGTTTCATCGGGGATATAAGATTTTCCGAGCGTCGCATCACGCTCGAACAAACCTGAACTTTTCATATATATCTTTCCACGATATTAGCACTTTGCATGCATACTATATGTGTCGCACGTGTTTTTCATTCGTCAGCAGTGGATAGAGGATAAAAAATAAATAAAGAAAATTGAAGAAGCCAGCAGCAGGAGCGTGGGCTTGGTATATCGCGATTTTACATGTGTACAGGCGTGCGCGTGATCGCGATCACGGTTGCACCCAAAGGGTTAAAGATCGTGCTACCACGAACGGTGGAAAAATAAATGAAAGCTTAGCTCGATCAAATGGAAGTTGAAGGAGTGGGGAGGGGAGGATGTGCTTGCTATTGACGCTTAACGACGAAAATCTTTTGCCTGTCGCTATGTTTTTTTATCTCGCCGATTTGAGGACACCCAACGACGACGAGCACCGGCGATTTTACTTCAAATCATACTCTGGTTTTGTTCTCTGTGTTGAAATTCGACTGGGGCCCTTTTCTTCTGGTATTCGTTATCTTGAAGCTATTTCAAAGAATTATGCGTAAGCTTGCATCGTTGAGACGCAACGAAAATAATTTATTTCTCGTACGGCGATTTTTTTTTTCAAGATCCTTATTTCAGACCTATAACCTAAATCTATTTAAAAGAAACAAATTTCGATAGCAGACAAAATGGAATTGGAAGAAAATCAAAAAGTATTTCCGTTGCATTCCAACGATGCTAACTTGAAGAGTATTTCAAGGGTGCCTCTTCAGCTGCTTCGTTTCTCTTGTTTCCTTTTGCTATACAAATCGCAATCTCTAGTCGATTCATTGCACAATGTTATCTTTCAACTTATTTCAAGGTTCGCCGATCGAAGTTGTGACGACGCGGTAGGGTGCGAACAACATGACAAAGGCTTTATCGCAAAAATCATTTGTCCCGTGTACTTGTTGTATTTTTTCATTGCTTTCGAATACACGTGAGACGTTGTGAGCCCTCTGTGGAAGTCATCTACTGTGCGTCTAAAATACGAATCGTGCACTGACATAAAAGCTATTGTCCACATGCATTGTGTATTTTTGAAGGCGTTGAAGTTTGCATCGTTGGAACGCAAAACCTACAACTTCTTTTTGTTCTTCTTTTTTTTTTCTAATTATGATCCACTTTTTCTATTGATCGTAGTCGCAAATCTATACTGAAGACAGGAGAGATGATTTGATTGATTTTCGCACGTCAAATAAAGTACGGAACAAAAAAGGCGAGCAATTGTGGAAAGATCAATTTTCGTTGCATTCCAACGATGTATCTTCAACTGTAGATCTTCAACGTCATTACTTTTTTTCACAAATATTTCGCAGAGACGCTTGTAGTTTCGGAAAAAAAAGACCAGATAATTTTCTCCGCCGCGATAAAAATGCGTAAAATAATCATTCTCATCATAAACAATCGTTCACGAAACATTGTATCGTTTTCAGGTGATCCTATGATAACATCTTCCCTGAAGGGTAAGTCGCCAAAAGCACATCATCATTTATCTCTTCACTTATTAGTCGCATGGTTTTAATCGCCTCCCCGTTTCTCAAGCTGTTCATCCAATCTGAGGAAGTTAATTAATCTTGGAGAAATCTTCCGGTTGAGATATCGCGACGTGAATGTTTAGTTTGCCCGTAGCCACGTGAAATTGCACTGTAGATATTTCATTCGCTACATCCAACCGAACATTTTCTGGATTAATTATTTTTTCTTTGCGCTTCGTACACGCAATCGCACATTTTTGTCCCCTTTCCCCTGGCCCGCTCTCCCATTCACGAAATAATATACCGAGAGGGTGTGGAACTCTCAAATTTTTCCAATTTTCCTACTGACACTGTTTTTTTTTGGGTTTTTTTTTAAGTGCCATAACTGCATTTTGGGTAATTCAGGAGAGGAATAATATTTCTTGAGTAACATAGAAAGCTACGATTCTTCTGTAATTTTAGGAAATTATTACAATGTCATTAAGGGAGGACAACACCGAAGAAAAGGTCGTTTTTCCGGATTTTTTTGGTCCACCAGATTATTTATTTGGGATTTGGAAAAAGGGTATGTTATTGAGCATACATCGAACTTATTTCGTTTAAATTTTTATTAAAAAAAAATTATTCACATCTTTATTCAGGTATAATAAAGTGTCTCTATAAAAATGCGATCCAACCGCCGCGGCCGGATCGATAACTTGACGATGGTTGATCTGAAAAACGAAAATAAAAAACTTTTACAATCTGTATAAACGTAGTGGGGAAAAAATGGTGGGTAGCCGTTTGACGAAAACAAATCACAAGCTGCAGGCGTTAAAAAAGTGTAATTTTGGCGAACTTTTTACTTGTATTCGGGATCTTGAAAAAAAAAAATTCTAAAAGAAAAATACGGCTACGTACAACGATAGCTACTGCGATTACGGGAAATTTTGATTTTCTGAAATTTAAAATCGGACAATTATAGCTAGAGTTGTGATTCCGGCCAGGTCGGGAAAAGTCGTTTCGAGAAAAACGCGATTGAAAATTTTAGTAGGGGAGACCGGGGCAAAATGGTATAGCGGGGCATAATGAGACCGGGGCAAAATGGGACCGGGGCAAAATGGAATAGTGAAAATCAACACTGCTGGAAAATACGTCATTGGGGCAAAACGGGACTGGGGCAAAATGGGCCGGAGAAAATCAGGCTCCTCAGAAAGAGGCGGTTGGGGCAAAACGGGATCGGGGCAAAATGGGACAGTGGAATAATTCGATGCAGAAACGAAAGAAATGCAGGTGTAAGAAACGAGGGGTAATAAATGAGTGAAAACAGGTTTTAATGAATGTTACACGATATTTGGGTCACACTCTACTTACGATACTATAATTTAACGGTGGCAGTGTTTAATTTTTATTGCTTGTTTAACTAAGCTCATTTTTATCGGCACAATTGTCGCAAACGTACTCGATTAAGTTATCGTCAGCATGGGCACATGAATAGTGGGCCCATTTCTCGCATGAATTACAACGAATCCAGGATTCCTTGGATTTCGAATATAAGCCCCCGCAGAAAAGGCTCCCCATGAAATCGACGGATATGTGTCGACAAATATATCGGTCAGTCCGTATTATCTGCGTATATGTGGACTGAAACGAACCACAAGCACCATTTAAATTAGATTATGTTTCAACAGCTCTTCCATAGAGCCGAAGCATGAATTTTCCTGTCATCCCATTTTGCCCCAAATTCAGCGGACTGCGACACTTCATTTTTGTGTGTCCCATTTTGCCCCGATTCCATTTTGCCCCAATTTGATATTCCACTCCTCTCTGTCCCATTTTGCCCCAAATCAAGCACCAAGAAACTTCATTTTTTTGCTATCCCATTATGCCCCGATCCCATTATGCCCCAGTGCCGTTTTGCCCCGGTACCGTTTTGCCCCGCTATACCATTTTGCCCCGGTCTCCCCTATACGTAAATCATTGCGCTACCTGCTCTCACTAAATCGTCTGTAACTTGGTTAGTTTGCAATACTTCAACTTGAAATATTTTTTCCCATATTCTTGAATATGTATACTTTGAGAAAATGCAAAAAAATTGATTTTTTCATCCGTCACAATGGTGGCCCGTCTTAAATGAGGGTTACTTTTTCATTCTCTCTCTCTCTCTCTCTCTCTCTCTCTCTCTCTCTCTCTCTCTCTCTCTCTCTTTGAGTAGGGTGAATTGATTGCTTATCGCTCCGTAATTCCAACTGCCTCGGGCACAATCAAAAGATGGAAGCAAATTAAAAAAATGCAGACAAAGATAGAGAGAAATTGTGTGTGTGCGTGCGTGCGTGCGTGCGTGCGCGCGCGCGCGCGTGTGTGTGTGTGTGTATGTTTGTGTGTGTGTGAGAGAGAGAGAGAGAGAGAGAGAGAGAGAGAGAGAGAGAGGCAAGGATCGAAGAGTGTCTTGGGTGTGTGCGCAAGTCGATGCTTCGAAAATACCGAGGGATTTGATGACGTTGAAGGCCTTGGTAGGGCTTCCTCCCGCTACTCGAGAGTCTTAAACGCGTTACCTTTTGCTATTTCCACGCGGCTAAAACCTTCGGAAATAACGAAAAACACACGTGTGGTTGACACTTTCCCGAGGATGCAATTAAAGTCACACTCTTACACTGACAGGTGTTCGTATCTTTTCAGAACCGCCCTTCAAACCCATTCTACTTCACCTTGATGAACAAAAATTGCGAAGAATCATTTTCAACGTTACATTTTTATAACGACCGATGTACATTTACCTCCCAGAATTTATTCTCAACGGCTCAGATGAATAGTAACAATAAAATAACAATAGTAAAAATGATAATGGTGCTAATCTAATATTAACGACAACAACAATACAAATATTAGTAATAGGTGTAATAATAATTATTATAATAATATTAATAAGCTTTAGTCTTGAAGAGAGAAGTTTGACCCTTTTTTTATTCAGCTTTTAACCATTATTTATTAATGGTGTTGATTAATTGTTTGTATCGTTCGAATGCAACGGAAATCTTAATTTATTTTTTATTTCTTTATTTTGATTACTATCTAAGGGTGGGAGTCGAAATATCGATGGATCAATATTCGGATGGGCTGAAATATCGAATTAAAAAATGTCGAATGTTTGAATATGGATAGATCAATGTTCGGAGGGTTTATATAGTCGTAAATAAAAATTCCGAATACGAATATCTCGAAGTTGAAATATAGCGAAAAACAAAAACCGATTTAAAAAATATTGAGAGACATAATATCGAATTGCTTATATAAATAACACCAAATAATTCGAGAAGACGAATCTTCGAATTGTAAATATAGCGACGGTTCAAAAAACAGAAAGCATTAAATCGAACGGCCAAAAAGTCGAGTGGTTAAAATAGCGAAGGGTCAAAATGTCGAACGGCCCGGATGGCGAAAACTTGTGATCGAGGCAGATAGCGTTAGCAGTCGGCCGGGGGTGGGAGTCGAAATATCGATGGATCAATATTCGGATGGGCTGAAATATCGAATTAAAAAATGTCGAATGTTTGAATATAGATAGATCGAGGGAATATAGTTCGGAGGGTTTATATAGTCGTAAATAAAAATTCCGAATACGAATATCTCGAAGTTGAAATATAGCGAAAAACAAAAACCGATTTAAAAAATATTGAGAGACATAATATCGAATTGCTTATATAAATAACACCAAATAATTCGAGAAGACAAATCTCCGAATTGTAAATATAGCGGTAAATCGAACGGCCAAAAAGTCGAATGGTTAAAATAGCGAAGGGTCAAAATGTCGAACGGCCCGGATGGCGAAAACTTATGGTCGAGGCAGATAGCGTTAGCGGTCGGCCGGGACGGCATCCATACCATGTTCACCATTTTGGCATTCGCCATTTCGGACCATCGATATTTTGCGTCTCGATATATTGCTTTTCGCTATAGGCGGTATTACGAATATTAGATACTCGCTTTTTTCTGTTTCGGAGATATGGATGTTATAGATTGTTCCAATCTATATTTGTAGGTCTCAAATTGCAGACGATCTGAATATACGTTTTCAGATAAATGAGCTCTCGAATAAATGATGCTTTGCTTTATAGTCATTCGATTTTTTCTTCGATCGAAACATAACATTTCGAATAATTAAACCTTCGTTATTTTGAGAGTTCATAATTCTGTCGTTTCGAAATATTTATCGATCTATATTTGGTCCTTCGATATTTGGATCCCCACCCGTCGGCCGGGACGGCACCCGTACCATGTTCGCCATTTTGGCATTCGCCATTTCGGACCATCGATATTTTGCGTCTCGATATATTGCTTTTCGCTATAGGCGGTATTACGAATATTAGATACTCGATTCTTTCTGTTTCGGAGATATGGATGTTATAGATTGTTCCAATCTATATTTGTATGTCTCAAATTGCAGACGATCTGAATATACGTTTTCAGATAAATGAGCTCTCGAATGAATGATGCTTTGCTTTATAGTCATTCGATTTTTTCTTCGATCGAAACATAACATTTCGAGTAATGAAACCTTCGTTATTTTGAGAGTTCATAATTCTGTCGTTTCGAAATATTTGTCGATCTATATTTGGTCCTTCGATATTTGGATCCCCACCCCTATCTAAACTGTTTTGCTGCATTTTTAGGTTATGGATCCCCAATAAGGGCCTTGGAAAATATTTAAGTGATATTCGTAGGATAAATGTGGCCAAAAAGTTGGGTAATAGGACAAAATAATTTCGTTGCATTCCAATGATGCAAACTTCACTGCCACATCTGTTATGATAAGCCTATCACTGTATAGATTAAAAAAAAATTGCAAAATCATTTATATGATTATTATGGTCGGTGCTGTTATTTTTTTAATCATTATTACTGTTATTATTGTTATATTATATTATCTGATTTTATCACTCCGGGAAACATTATTGCTGTTAATATTATTATGGACACTTTGCGTCGAGACTTGTATTACATGTTTATAATAATAATGTTGCCCTGAGCAATGAATTTGGATTATATAATAATAATAATAATAGTAATAATAATCATTCGGAATAATTATTCGGAATAATGCGAACGAGAAAAACGGAAAAAAATAACAACAACAACAATAACATTAATAAAAACAATGATGATCAAAGCCAAAAAATAATGCTGAAAATCGATACATCAATGGTGCAATTACGATAAATAATGTTCAAACGCTGGAAGAAAAAAGGGTCAATCTTGTTTTCGCCGTGACGGTTCACTGTTTTTACAATCAGGTTGCTAATAATGATAATAATAATAATAATGCCAGATATATATATGCATGATTGTATATTCTATAATGTCGAATAAGCGCAAACATCGCATGTTCAATCAGAGCGAGCTTGGACAGGTACAGCGTTATTACGATATCCCAAGCGTACGTATAGTTATAGATGCATACGTGGACATAGTTTATCCAAGTTGGTATAAATCTTGGTAAGTACGGTGAAAAAAGTGCGAGCTATTCTTATATATACGCGCGATCTTTCTCTTTTCCTATTCCCTCGCGTGGCTCGCTCGGAGAACGTTCCATGCGTCCTTGTGACGTCACATCCTGCAGTATATCGCGCTGCAAGTCTCTCTCTCCCTCTCTCTCTCTCACACCGATTCACAGCCAATTTCATCCTCGGACGTATCGAACGACGACGGA
Source organism: Ophion obscuratus (assembly GCA_964007375.1). Taxonomy (NCBI): domain Eukaryota; kingdom Metazoa; phylum Arthropoda; class Insecta; order Hymenoptera; family Ichneumonidae; genus Ophion; species Ophion obscuratus. The sequence goes on from OZ023323.1 coordinate 37,017,615, forward strand.
ACCAAGCAAATTTGTCTTGGATTTTGGGGAAAAGAGAAGAAAAAATAAAATTAAAATAAAAAAAAACTGGTGACGAAGAATAGTCGAAAAAATTATTATATGTACGTTGTCCTTTTAAAGTTGCCGGTCTAACCTTATTACGTAATTTGTGGAGGTATATCTAGTCGTGGAAGAAACTTGGGCAATTTGTGGAAACCCGCACGCGCCTGCTTCATTAATATTCCTCAGCCTTTTGATTCTACTGATTTCTGTAATGTTTTCTTGCGTACGCAGGCTTGCGGACTTTTACGTGTCGGTCCCTTTTACTTTTACCCGACACACTTGTTACTTGGCTATTAGTAGTCCCGGAGACAAGTTGGCCGCTCGTTTTCTTACGAACAAGTGAGTCGCATCTGCACGAGGGCACGGGGAAACTGGCGAAGATTTGTGCCGATACGCGCCGTTGTCTTCCACCTATTCAATTCAATTGTGTTGGGCGAGGCGGTTATTCTTACACTTTTGTTCGGCTGGTTCAGTCTATCAGAATCACTCGAACGTTTTCGCTTATCTATTCTTATTAGAGATTTGCGACCTCTGTTTGTAGCAACAGAGGCTTTGGCTGGTAATTAAAGTCAAGGAATAATATATTAAAAGAAATAAATTGTTAAAGAAATAGATTTGACGTTGAATCGATCTTAAGGGAAGGGTTGGTGTTTCAGCGTGAAAAAAAAAACACTTTTTTGCAAATTTTTTTCATCTATATGGATAGAGTAAATTTATCGAAACCTTTTGTACATTGTTAAGTGTCACTTTAAGAACATTCCGTGAAATTTGCACGCGAAAATATCCACAAACAAGCCAGTGAGAAAGCTTTTCCAAGAACGCCTTTGGCAAAACACGATTTGCGGTGTTCACTGTATCTCAGCTAGAAATTATCTGAAATCAAGTACCATTAAAACGTTGTCAAAGTATCATCAAATCCGACCCCCCCCCCCAACGGTCTTTGATAATTTTTTTTTTTCATCTCTACATTTTTGTTGGTCGTGTAAAGTGAAAAGTGCTATTTTTCACGAAAAATTCCGCCATTTTGAGGGTGGAAACTCCCCTCAATGTAAAAAAAGAATCTCAAACTACCCGTTGGGGGGAGGTATTTTATATGTAGAAAGTGTGTACCAAGTTTGAAACAAATCGGTCCTGTAGTTTTCAAATGGCAGTGAACACGGACTTTGAAAAAGTGGTTTCGAGAAAAACGCGGCGACGGCTTGGTTGTGGATATTTTCGCGTACAAATTTCACGGAATGTCTTGCAATGAAACTTAACAATGTACAAAAGGTTTCATTAAATTTAATCTATCCATATAGATGAAAAAAAAAAAATCGCAAAAAAGTGTTTTTTTTTTCACGCTGAAACCCCTACCCTCCCCTTAAGCAGTGACGGTGCGGAGAGACTTTCGCGATGGAATTCTAGGCTATGCTTCCCGTAACGCTTCAGCAGTAAACTACCTTGAATCAGAAGCATAAAAGAATTAGCCGAGAACGATGAAATCCTGCAATGGTTCTATCTGAGATTCCAGCGCGGTATCCTCTCGTCGCTATGAGAATCAGTCTCCTCAATATGATCAGCATCGTTCTTCGTATCATTACGACTAATCATAGACGCACTGCGCGGAGAAATTCTTTTTTCATGCGTTTTCGTTCTGATTTCGCTTTGTATTCAATTGATTTTAACGGAAACGACATACGATTTGATCCAGATGTCGCTTCGATTTTAATTGATTTCAACAAGCCTTCTGGATTGTTGAGTTCGAAGATCTTGTATGATTTCATCTTGATTTCGCTTTGATTTCAATTCATTTCAACGACCTTTCTAGGATATTGGGCTCGGAAATTTGGTATTATTTTATCCTGTTTTCCCTTTGATTTCTATTGATTTCTATTGATTTTAACAGGCCGTCTTGAACCGTCCATTCGGAAATTCCATAGGATTTTCAATTGATTTACCACTATTTCGGATTTGATTTGAAAGCTAGCTGCTTCGATCTTTCGAAGTGAAAAGCCCCCGCGGAGTTGTGGTAGAATATTCGACAAAATTTCGACCCGCTCGATAGTCGGCGCGCAAGCCTGAGGGCCGCGGAGCGGTCACCCCTCCGACTACAGGGCAAGGTCACTCGACACGGAAGATGTGCAGACCCGCGTACTAAAAGTCCCTTTAGGATATTAATATTTATTTGTTTTCCTTATTTCTTTCACTCGTAACATTGCCTTCATACGTATACACCGCTTTCCGTTATTCTATGGCTAGCACAGCTGTCAAGCACACCTAAATATCGCACCTAATATATATATATATATATTACGGATAGGTGTATCCGACAGTTCGTGAAAAAAAATAGTTGTCTGCCGGTGAGGCTCATTGTTGAGCGCGGACTCGCTTGAAACCGCCTCGGTGCTTCGACATTGTAATGCGCGATCGTTCGGGCGCGAGTGATGCGATATTTGTTCAGGCTTGTTACGCGGTCCCTCTCGCCCCCCCCCCCTCTCTCTCTCTCTCACGGGTTAATTTTTCTCAATGAAAATGAGAACGATTTAGCCGCGAGTACGCGTGTTTGCATCAGGAGAGAGCAGCTCGTCATTTTCTCATTTGCACAGCCCGTCAGCCACTTTTGGAGGCCAAAAATGTCGTGTCTCTCGGGAGACGCGGCCGAGCCGGGCCGATTTTTTTGTGCAAATCGAGACCCTTTCGTCAATTTCCGAGTCGAAGGAGCGTTGCGCTTGTTACGCAAGTCGTAGGAGAAAATTCGACGGCACGTACGCACGCGCGAAATGTAGAAAAACGAATTCTCACAGATATGTGTATGTGTGTGGGTGTTTTTTTTTTTCAATCGCGCAAAATAAGAGTTTACGGAAAAGGTGACGTAACCTCCGGAAGTTTATAGTTGGCGTGCGCTAATCGCGAACTAATTACACGGTGCGCAATGGAGATGCGATTCTATAGGCGAGAATGTGTGACGCACTTGGTGCATTTGGAACACCTCTCCTGCTCGTAAGATAGCGATGAATCAAATTTATCCTTCTGGAAATTGTTTTCTCGAGCGCGATTTTCCATTTTTGAAAGAAATCTTTAAAACAAGAAATATATAAATATATAGGCGCAAGAATATTTTTCGAAAAACTCATTCGAAAAAGAAATGTAAAAAAGTTTTTGCATAAAAACGGCCGCAAAGATTTAATATGAAATATTCTTGCTTTAAATATTAATAAAAAATTAGATATGTATTAATGTTCACTCAATAATATTTTTTTTAACACTTGATAAGAAAAAAAAGCTTTTTGCCTGTAAACGACACCTCTAATATTTTTCATTAATTCTTCGGTGCCGTTTTCAGGCAAAGAACTTTTTTAATTTCTTTCCGAATAATATAGTTGTGCGAAAGTGAATATATATATATATATATATATATATATATATATATATCTTTTCTTTATGATTTTTTTCTTTAAAAAATGGACAATCGCGTTCGCGAAAATAACTTACAGAAGAATAAATTTGATTCATCGTTACTTGACCTTATGTACCTACATATATATGAATATACACCTATGGTGTACTGTGCGGCACAAATTTCGCCGCAATGTTCGCGCAAGGACGCCAGCATCTTTTCATCATCGACACACCCGTTGATCGGCAACCGGGTTGTACATCATCAACAGCTGACAAACAGATGTTTCGCGACACGTTCTATTTTTTTTCTTTTTCTCCTCTTCGTTTTCAAGCACGAACGTTTACGCGCCGCTGTTTATGCGTACGCGTATTAAATGTTGCATCGCGCAGTAATATTAATGTTGCCCGTGTGTGCGGGCCCGCGATGCGCGAGGCCTTTCCCTCCCGCGCACGTATATAAAGCCTCGCGAATCATCGCCACGATATTGTACTTCGATTGACCGTCGAGGTGACTGAGCCTCGAGAAACGACGAAAAGAGAAAAAAAAACTGAAATATATCATTTTATTTTTTTGAAAGTAGACCGAAACGCGGATGCCCAGAAATTTTTCGACTTTTGCGATCTTTTCAACTTTTCGAGAGAAACTAGCATTTGTCAAATTGTCCTGTAGCATAGGTTGTTATTTTTTTCCCATTTTGTGTACGTACCTGTCAGTTGATCATTTATTTATTGCTTAACGGGGTATTCTAGTCTAGAGGTCTAAATGTTGGGCATTTTTACGAACCCGATAAAAAACAAAAACTATTTTGATCATGCATTTTTGAATATTTTTATTGATGTTTTAAGAACATATAAAACAAAAATTGTGCAAACAAAATAGAAATTGAAAAAGTTATTGGCCTCTAAGTGTGGCGGTGAAAAAAGGGGTTGAGGCGGCTCTCATTCATCTGAAACAGAAAGAAAACCAATATTCTTGATCAATAAGAATGGCATTGTCGCATGTACCAAAGAGAGAAAGAAAATTATAATGCCGACTGTTTGAAAGAAAGTTAATTTTTCGCTTTACTTTTTTCAAAGTTAAATTTTTTTTTCATTGAAATAATAATTTCGCAATAGCCGAGGTGCCGAGGTATACCAAATTTGAAGTCAATCGCAACTATCCAGATGGTATAATAGCATGTTATCCTTACGTTGCATCAATCGGTCATTACTACCTCGTAAAGTGCATCTTCCTCTATTTCGAAATGATGATTTTCTGAAGCTCATTCTTCCCTGCGAGCAGTTCTAGTTTCCTTGCAAGTTTTCAACTTCGTAGCTCCGACTGGTCGATCTTATACTGGTCTCGTTTGTTGGCGTGAATATTTCCAATTTTCAACATTTCTTTGAAGGATATATTGTTAAGAGTCTGTACTTGAAAACAAAGCCAACAAAAAACATCGGTTTTTTTTTTCAAATTTCTGCACTGAAATGGTACCTCAACAGACCACTTCACAATGATATGGCAGCTAAAAAATCTTGAGAAAAGTAAAAAAAGCTTGTTTTTTTTATCGAAAAGTAACAAAAGTAAAAATATATATATGTACACACACACACACACGCACGCACGCACACACGCACGCACACACACACACACATATACACGTGGATATAGGCACACTGGAAAACTTTCGCAAGTTGGGCAACTCGGACGATATTTATACGGGTTATTTCGTTAAGCACGAAGAGAGAGGGATCTGAGGACAGGAACCACTTTCGGCTACTTTCACCGACTAGTGAAACGAGCCCTCCTTTACATGTCTTCTCTCTCTCTCTCTCTCTCTCTCTCTCTCTCTCTCTCTCTCTCTCTCTCTCTCTCCGTTCTCGTTCGTATTGGATCGTGTTCTTCTCTCTGATCGTTTTTTCAGAGCAAGGATGTTTCAAATCGTTTGTCTTGATCTGTACAACGAAAATTCCAAGCCGCGGCTTCGTAGATTTTACTTTTTTGAAACGAATTTATTTCAGTTGCGAGAAAAACTATATTAATGAATTATTTCAATATATTTCGTAGTGACTTCAATGGTTTGAATAAAAATGGGACAGTAAATACACATAGTATGTGTGTGTGTGTGTGTGTATGGCATCAGAAATCCGTAAAACTGCCCTAAACTAACGGTACATCGAGTCCGACACAATACAGGAAGAATCCTTTGGTGTATTCTCTCGTTCTCTGGGTTCCGAGAGAGTCGCGATGAGAGACCTCGACCTACTTGACTGACGTTGACTTTCGAATCCTCCCGTTGGACTCTCGCGAGATTCCAAATTCGAACTCGCTCAAATCGAAAAGGCGGAAAGTGGAGGAAAGAAGATAACGAGAGAAATAAATAGAAACAGGTTAGCCCTTACTTCCGAGAAAACACCCGCTGGACCAGAGAATTACCATTTTCTGTTCTCCGGATACGCGCAACGGAGTCGCAGCTGTCTTCGACGAGAAGGGAAACATTTTTTTGAAAAAAAAAAAGAAAAGAAAAAAAAACATTCGTAAGTGAGAAGTGTGAAGAGAAATATGCCAACGTATGCGTGTAATCGTCGTGCTTCGAGGGGGAAATTCCCTTTATGGGACCGAAAATAAGCTAATTTTCAAGATTTTTTTTCTGTCGAAACTATTTCTTCTACATAATTGAAATGTTATGTACATATTATATCATTTAATATTCCAATGATTTTTTTCAATATTTAAACATGGCTGTTGTACGTTACTCGCTTCAGAGACGGATGAGTTGTTCCACGACGTACAACCTAGCGCCTAGTGCATTGATCTGAAACATCAGTGCCAAAAAGTTTTTGATTTCTCAAATCCACACGCTTCATGTGAACCTCAAAAATCCAAAGAAAAAAAAAACAAAAAAACCGGAACATGATACATGCTTTAAAAAATGTTCTATTTTTTATGCAATTTTCACTATAGTATTTTCTATAGGAAAAATAGTTTTTCCAGGTAATTTTTAAAGAACTTTAGATTTACATAGACGGTAATTGTGTTATACAAAAGTGTAAAAAATTTCAAAATTGTTTGAAAGAGGGGTTTTGCAGAAAAACGTGTTGAACGTTTACAGACTCAAAAATGTTGCATGTGTTAAATTACCTACCGATTAATTTGCAATTGCGTAACCATAAAGTAATCCCTCAACTTCTTCGTGGAGTTCTTTTACGTCTCTAAGCCCTTTTTCACGTTATAAAAGGATCGCCCCCCTCAATTACTCGACTCTACAAGGACTCCTAATTCCACAGGAGTCCAGACCGGAGAGTGTCACTAAAATTGGGACAATGTCATTTTCAAAAAGCGATAAGAACAAAATGCATTAATCGAAGAAGGAAAAAAGCCGAAGAAGAGAGCTGTCAAAAAAATTGCAGGGTAGAGGTTTAAAGACGGCAAGAGAGAGAGAGGGAGAGAGAGAGAGAGAGAGAGAAGTAAATTTGTATCAGTACAGACATTGCAGTCTCCGGAGACGCCGACATATCGCGTCGAAGGCGTCGTGACGCTCGGAGGAGGAAGGGGGTTGCAGGATGAAGAGGGAAATAGGTGAGGCATATACAGTTGAGATATGAAAGAGAGAAGAGCCGCATAGATCGAAGTGGTAAAGAGAGAGCGAGAGAGAGAGGGAGGGAGAGAGAGAGAGAGAGAGAGAGAGAGAGAGAGAGAGAGAGAGGAAGCAATGGAGCGAGTGAGAAGCAAAAAAAAATGGCTCGATGAGTGGGAGAGACCGAGAGGCGGTGCGTGTCGTGTGCGAGTCTTCTGGTCGAGCTCCGAGCTCGCCCGTTCAGCACTGGAGAGCTCTCCTTCGGAGCTCGCTCGTGGATATGCCGCAGTGTCTTTCCGAACGTAGCACGTTCGACAACCGAAACCGCCGCGCGAGCGTTGCACGTCACGTGAGCACGTTTTTCCGCACCAGGAAGGTGCTACATTTTTCCTCCCTCTCTTGCCCGTCCAGAGGCCCCCGCCTTCTCTCTCTCTCTCTCTCTCTCTCTCTCTCTCTTTCTCTCTCTGCCTCGATCGATAATCGCCACCTTCGTTGATCCCACAGCCCCCTTCCCGCTCTTCGCTACCATTTCTCGAGATCGTTGATCCGGGATTGAAAAAACGTGCGTGCCTAAATCGATGGGAGAAAAGAGTAACAAGGAGGTAAGAGGGAAGCGACGACGGTCTACCATTGTCACGTGTCGAGTTCTCACAGCTGACTCGAATGACGGTTAGGCTTCTGAGAGTGTACTACGTCGAGTGATGCACGCGTAGAACTAAACTTCTCCTGTCATTGATCGTGAGCCAGCATCGGCAAACGCAAACGGGCAACGACAATAAGAATTCGTGTTTTTGGAAAAATAGGTTCGCGCAAAGTGTCGCGCGATCGTGTGTACGGAAGGTGTTATTTCGTGACCCAGACTTCGGGTTCCATTTTTGGCGGTTGCCGCTCCATTTTTCTTTTTTTGTCCGTGTCTTGTCTATTCTAGCACTCTCTTGCTCTCTCTCTCTCTCTCGCTCTCGTTCTCTCTGAAAAGTCGGTAGTGTTTGTGGATTTTGTAGTGGCGGAAGAAAGTCTCGCGGTTCGTCATCACTAGTCGATAGGCAAGAGCCGGCCAGGGCGGAGAGCAGCTCGAGCTGCACCCCTGGACGATTCCCGGCTGCCTTTGCCGGCGGTGAACGAAAAGTGCGAGTGAGTGCATGTGCAAAGTGGTGTGCCGGTGCAACATCCGCTTCTTTTCGGCCGATATCGTATATAAAGGGAAGCGTGTGCAGATAGGATCGAAAGTCGATAAAAGGAAGGAAGGCAACTGGGGCGGGAGAGGGTAGAAGGTGTCGACTACGAGGATAAATGCTCGAGTGCGAATAGAAAGAAGACGAAGGGTGGTTCCGAATGAGTTGCGCAATGGAGTATCAACAATTGGCGCCACCGCCGGTACAAGTAGTTCTCCACCAACCCCATCATCCCCAGCAACAGCCAACACCAAGCCCACAAGCCCAGACTCAACAGCAGCAGCAGCAGCAGCAACAACATCAGACGCAAGGACCGCCTCCGCCGCCACCACCACCGCCACCGCATCCTCACATAGTTTTGGCGCCGGCGCATCAACCCCAACCACCACCCCCTTCACTTCCACCACCGCCCACGATACACGCACATCCGGTAGTACATCCATCCTTGCCCCCGTTACACGACGACAGTACCAGCTCCAGATGGACCCATTACCAACACATATGGAGACAGCAACACGCCTACGTTGGTGAGAGACACTATTCTTCCGCAGACACAATTATTGCTATGGCTCAACGTATTGCCTCATTATTCAACGCGTTCGCCTCAAAAGCAAGAGAAATTCTAGCGTACCCAAAGAGACTTTGGGCTATGGGCTGTCAGATCGAGACTCTTTTTTTTCCACTCGAGGACGGAGAGATTTCTGTACGCCGTTGCATCTTCAATGTGTACTCGAATTCGATACTTGGTGAACTTCGTAGAGTCATCGTAACGTCGTTGCACCTGTTGGTTCCCATCATTGGTGGACCCCGCATATCTGCTTTTGGAGGCTTCCACAGGCTTTGGTAATCCCTTTGACTACTTGAGGCCCGACCGTCGTAGCAGATCCTCATTCATCCCTCAGCTTGATCTTCAAAAGGTCATGCAGAAGGCGCTATCGAAATACCCAAAGTTTCCGCAAATTCGAGAATTCGGTTAATTGTCGCATGAAACTGCCTGTAACTTTTAGGAATCTATGGCCACTGGAATCGTCACGATTTCGTCACTTCCGTATATTCAAGCCCCCGCTTCTTGTAACTCTTCGCTTTGAAAATCTCATATAGTTCGTGAAAATAACATTCGGTATCTTTGATGAAAATCGCCTATACCGTAAGATAGTTAGCTTTAAGAGAAAAATTGGAGATGAGAGTTTCAAGATTCTGGAGAAAAAAATCCGTTTTCGATTCAGAGGAAATGAAGATAATTAAATTCCGAATACGAAACACCCCAAGGAAAACTTTTTTCATTGGAATGAAATTTCGTTTATCCACTTCGAAAATCGTATTGAAGTTTGCATCGTTGGAGTGCAACGAAATTATTATTTTTCCATATTGCGCAACTTTTCTTGCCATATTTGGGCTACAAATATCACTGAAATATTTCTCAGGATCCTTTTTAGGTATCTATAAGCTAAAAGTGCAAAAAAACAGTTTAGATGGCAATAATAATAAAGAAATTAATAAATAGATATGGATTTACGTTGCGTTCGAACGATACAGACTTCAAGACCATCTTTGATAATTTTTTTTCTCGATTAAGGAATGCACGAAAACAATTTTTCAAGAGTGTTTGCGATTCGGAATTTTATTATCTTCATTCTGCAGTACTTTAAGTCATTTTTTTTTCAGAATGCTCCATTTTTTCGGATCATGTAGAAGTTTGCATTTTGTTTCGCTGGGTTAGGGTGCGAAAGTCATTCAAATGATTTTTCCTATCTTCGGTAAAGATCGACGAGCTCAATGAATAATAATTTAAAAAAATTGGAATACAATAAGAAATAAAGAAAATAAAAAAACTTTCGTTATATTCCAACGATGGAAACTTCGACGCCATTTTTCTGGCAAACACTATTCATCTGAAAAATAGGCTATATTTTTTTTCGAAGACGACTTGACAAACGATTAAAAATTATATTTTCCACAGTCGAATAATGTCTGCGCGAGACCCGCAAAAACACATGGCCACCTTGTAACGTTCACCCTCTCTCTCTCTCTCTCTCTCTCTCTCTCTCTCTCTCTCTTTCTCTTTCTATATATATATATATATATATATATATATATATATATATATATATATATATATATATATATATATATATATATATATATATACGGAAGGCAAGATACTCGAGGCTCGGTACCAACGCCCATACCTGTTGCTTCGCGCGGAGGGGTGGTTTTTGCGTGGAAACGTCCCCGTCCGCGTATACGGCCGACACGGAAGATCGGTCGCGTTCGCGCGTCCCGGCAATCTCCGAGAGGCGAGGCTCGATCATTCTCGCGGACAATGAAGGTTCCTATACGTTTCTTCGGAACAAACGCGATGCCCGATCGATTCGACAATGCGCAAGAGGGTTGGGCAAAAAAAAGGCGGTGAACGAATGGGCTGGGACTTTTCGTACGAGTCCAATGTGCAGTATTGTCGGATATTGCACATCGACACACGAAATATCCGCGAACTAAAGTGGATCGTCGCTCTACGATCCACGGAAATTGAAAGACAATAAGTCACTGTGAAAAGTTTGGCTCAAGGGGCGCGATAATACCTTTGGGCGAGGGAAAAAATTGGGAATCTTCGTAATTGCTTTGTGAAAGGAAAGATTTCTTCACCATTTTTGAAATTGAGGTTATGTTTCGTTACTACTGTTGACTGTTACATGATATTTTTTTAAAAAATCTCTCAAAATGGCGGAGCTATGGCACGGTCTTCTAAACGGGTTGCGGCGGATGTTGTCGGACGAACACTTTCTTTTGTTAACACTAATACGCAGAATATGAATCAAGAAAAAAGTGAGAAATGTTGAAAATCGATTAAATGTTACGCTTTGAAACAAAAAGATTGGAATTTCCAACAAAAAAAATGGCTACATTTTGCAATAAAAAAAAACATGTGCTTTTTTTCATTTTCAAAACATTTAGGGTGAAAACATATGTTTTTGACAATAAGATAAGAAAGATTTATACCAAATTTCATCAGATCCGGTCAATTAGTTTTTTTAACTAAACATCACGCTAATTTAAAAAATGCAGTTTAGTAGATCGTGCTATACCTCCGCCATTTTTAAGGATTGATAAATAGAAAAAGAACCATGTAACAGCCAAAAGTCGTAATAAAAAATACCCTAAGTCTCAAAAATGCTGAAAAGATGTTTTCTTTTAAAAAAAATCATGAAAATCATCGAATTTTTTCCTCGCCTAAAGGTATCTCCCGCCTTAATTGGGACTTGAGTACTTCGCTATATGACACAAATAGAACAGATGGAAATGCACCCAAAGAGCATCGATTTCGGGCAATAATAATGTCGGAAAGTTATCGACGAATTAATAATCGTTCAACGAACAATGAGTTAACAATTTCTTCATACGGAACTTGGAGTAATTCATTATTTTAAGTACTTATTCTAATTGGGATTTCTTTAGAAGTTTGTCGATTTTTTAAATTTCTCATTTCGGAAATTTTCGGAGACGTCTTTTGGAAAATTGCTCGGTCGACGGAAACTTCTCGAAAAATGCAGGATTCTTGTGGAAAAAAATCGAAAAAAAAACCGTACCGATTATTCGTCTGTTTTTCAAAAATAAATGGAGTTCAAGTTCGCATCCTTGCAACGCAACGATATTTTTGTTCTTCATTTTTATCATTATCCAAAAGCCTTTTCTTATCTTCAAGTTATGATCGTAAATTTCTAATAAGAAAACGTTTGTGCGATTTTCGCAGCCTAGATCGGCCAAGAAAACTGTGGATAATTGAAAAGAATTAATTTTCGTTGCGTTCCAACGATGCAAACTTCAACGCCATAAAAATTAAAATGAAAAGAGGTATATTCTGAAATAATTTGTGCAAGTATTTTCGAGAAATCGTGCGGTAAATATAATTGACAATGCAAATAAATATGTGCTCAAATTATACATATATAACGTCTTCGCTCTATTATTATCCAAATAATTTTTCATAAAACTTGGCTGGCTCTGATTTTTTAATGAATTTTCATCGAATTGCAAATTTCCTCATCAAGCCGAACTTTTCAAGAACTTGCGTTTGTTACACTCTCAATAAGTATTCCAAAGTTGGCTCAATTACATGACGAAAATTCTTTACATACTCGCCGGATTTGCGTAAATTTTTATTTATTTCTCTCTTTTGGTGTAATTCGATGACTTTACGATTTCGAAGTTTGGCTAACCAGTTCGAACGTCCTCGAGGCTAAAACTTTTTATAAAAAGTGATAGGGTGAAAAAAATAATTTCTCCCGCGTTGCGCATTCCTGCGCATGAGGGGCGGGGGCTAAAAATACGATCCCCTCATCCTCCTTTGCCGCCGAGAGCATCGACAAATTGGATCATTTAATCTCCATAATACATGCGAGAGGGAGAATATCAAGTGTAAAGAAGCGTGGCACGCGTCCCACTGACCGTAACCCGGAGAGAACTTCCTCGAGGTCGAGTTCCTCGAGTATACGATTATCCATCGGCGTAACGAGAAGCCACAAAAAAAATACATAGTCTTGCCAAAGTATAGTCTATAAATATGACACCTCTCTCTCTCTCTCTCTCTCTCTCTCTCTCTCTCTCTCTCTCTCTCTCTCTCTCTCTCTCTCTCTCTCCCGCTCTCTCTTTCTCTCTCTGGTTCTTTGTCCCGCAGCAACAAACGCGATGGAAACACGAAAAATTAAAAATTTGAAAAAATTGAAAAAATTGATGCGTTAAAGTCGTTATTGACGTATTTTCCACAGGGACCAAATTCGATGAGAGGACCGGGCGTGTTCGAAACGCGGAAAATAAAAAAGCAAATGTATTTAAAAAATGTTAACAACAAATTTGGAGGTATACCGATCGCGCGAAGTCGCATATGTACACACATATATATACAGCGTGGCCCATAAATGTCACGTCATACTTAATGGGGTTAAGTCCTACTCTACTACGTGATGACATTGAAGTTTGCATCGTTGGAATGTAACGAAAATCAATTCTATTTAATTACTCAATGTTTTTGGCCGCTTTAGGCTGCGAAAATCCTTGAAACGTTTCAACGTACCTAATCTTATTGGAAATCTACGTCCTCAGTTTGCAAAAAAGCTTCTGTATAATGATAAAAACGAAAAAATAAGTAATGAGAAAAAAAATTGTCCTAAGGAAAAACTCGAGTTATTCAAATTTTTTCAAATTTTCCCAAAATTCCTCATCTTGCATGGTCTTTTTGCTGCATTTTCGGCAAATAAACTTTTCTGTGCGTCTTGTTGGTATCAAAATAGCCTTGAGTGAAAATAATGTCCCTGGGCTTTTTTTTCTCTCAGGGACATCTTAATCTTTTAAGGACGAAGAAGAATTCATCGATTTTATTTTCATATCTTTCATGTAACAACAAAAAGTTTATTTTAATGGAAATTTCCCCGTCCTTAAAAGGTTAATGACGTTACTTTCATCAGGTAAAAGATTGTAAAGAAACATTTGTCAGTTTGGCATACCTCGAACATTTCTGGGCACCACTCTCTATGTAAGAGAGAAAGCAATTATTCGAGACTATTTCGATACCAAAAATGATGCAACCAAAATCATGCAAGATAACGGTATTGATGTTTGCATCGTTGGAATGCAACGACAATATATTTTCTCTTATTGCCTAATTTTTTCGGCACATTTAGTCTACAAGGATCACTGTAACATTTTCAAAGATCCTTGCTACGGACCATAAACTAAACCTGCCGAAAAAGATTTATAATGTAATAAATATTGTGCAAGAAAAAAGAAAAGAAGCGTTTTGGTTGCATTCCGATGATGCAAACCTCAACACCGTGCTCGATAAGGGATTTCGCGAAAATTTCGCCAAGACCTTTAAAAATCTCACAAACGTCGAGATTTTTTTCTTCGGGGAGAATTTGGTTTTCTAGGTCGTGATCCGATCTAACACGCCCTCAAGCATGACGTGATGTTTACGGGACGCACTATACATATACAGGGTGTCCCAGAACTCAACGTTAAGCCGAAACGGGGTGACAGGATTGATTGTAACCATCATGAGAAAAATCAGAAAAAAAATAAAGGAGAACAAAAATAAAGCAGAAAAAAAATAAAGCAGGGCCTTTCAAAGTAGACAAATTTTGAAAATTTTAAATTCATAGTTTAACAAATAGCCTTAATTCTAGGAAACTTGGGTTTGTTTGGGTTTGTTTGGGTTCGTTTCACAATAACCGAAGAATGGTTACAGTTTGACCAAATTTCTAGGTTTTTCTTAAATGTCCATAATTTTCAAACTGCACGGGATAGATTTTTTTTCGGATTTTTCTCATGATGGTTACAATCAATCCTGTCACCCCGTTTCGGCTTAACGTTGAGTTCTGGGACACCCTGTATATTGTTCTTTGATCGATGTGACTTCTCCCACGATCTTCGTATAAATATAGCAAAAATGCCTCTTTTCCTCTCTTCGTCCTCTTTTGTTGTTTCTATTTTTTGGCGCACACTCATCATCGGGTTGGATGCCGTGGCACAATAATATAGCACCGACAATTGCTCGTTACAGGTGTGGCTGCTACCACGCGAGCTTCCTCCTCCTTTCGGTATAAACTCGACAAATAACCAAAGAAAGAAGAAGAAGAAGACGAAAAAAACAAAATAAATAATAAAAGAAAATGGCAAGAAGTGAAAAGGAATGTACGCGGGCTGTCGCAATAGCGGACCGCGGGCTCGTTATTCCATAGTAGTGGATATTTTATGACACGAAGGACCGCATGTACGTCGTCGTCTCTATGCGCGAACAATATGACTCGGCATTCGCGCTATATTTAAAGACTATTTATTATGATGAACCTGTCGAAGAGAACACGCGAATCGTTATCGCCGACTTGGCTGCGCAAAAGGACAATTTGATTTTTTTACTCCGCCGATTTTGCGGCTCCGCGGTCTCGCACCGAGGACTTACAGCGCAACGCAAAACGATAAACAACGTTGTTTAAACCGCCTCGTTAACAATGCGATGTAATTCAATTGATAGACCGCTGCGCGTGTGATGGACGGGCGAAAAACAAAGCGCGTTCTTCATATCGATCACGTGCCGAAATCGTTCGAAGAATCGCAAACCTCGCTCTATGGTAGACTCTTCTTTACACTAACGTGTGCGCGTGGGTGTGCTTCGCGTTAAAATCGGTTGGTCTTCGTACCGATCGCCGCAATCGGCGGTATGTTGCCACGATTCTTTATTGCACGTTTCCTACTTCGAATAACGCGCACCCGCCGCGCGACTAACCATTTTTTCCGAACGAAGAGCTCCGGGTAACGATTTTCGGATTAATCGACTGGACGATCGTTTATATCTACCTACTTCCATCAGGTGGCTCGATACCATCAAGTCACTTTGAAACGCCAACCCGAAATCGTAATTTCCCGGCGCTCGGACGTGAATTTTTCTAAACAAGTAAAATACCTCGAAAATAAAAAAAAAAATTTCATACCGCCCCATACTTCTGGGTCATTTTGGTCATTTTTTATTTTAACATTTCAAACGGTCTTTCTAACTTTCGCGCTAAAATCGGTTCGCATCCGAGGGTACGACAACGGGAGAAAAAAATGTTTGCGTGAGAAATTACTCGCCGAATTGAATGATGCAATTGTGGGAAAAATTGCCAAGTGGCAGGGAACAGTTTTAAAAGTACCATTTGATTTATGGAGACAAGTTATTCGAGAACATTCGCTTTTGGGAACCGATCGGTGCCTAAGAGGAGGGCACCACGGTGACAGGCCGAAAATGGACGTTTCGTCCGATTTTTTTTTTCTACCACATTATTTATTTCGAATTTGGAATAAAGGGTATGTTATCAAGCATACATTGAAGTTATTTCGTGTAAAGTTTTATTCTAAAAAATACAAAATTCACAACGGTATTGAAGTATAGTGGAGCCTCTGTATTAAAAGTGTGGTCTGGTCTGATAAGTAAAAATAAGGAAATTGTATAATCGACATTAATGTAGTTGTCGTGCTGCGTAGCCGTTTTCGAAAAAAAAAAATCACAAAATGTCGGGTGATTGGAAAAAAAAATGTATTTGGGCGTAATGTTAACTTATATTCGAGAGCTTAAAATTGCGGAATTTTTGCTTTTTCTAAATTGAAAATCGGACAATTATAGCTAGAGTTATGATTCCGGATAAGTCGAGAAAAGCGCGATTGAAAGTTTTAGTAAACATAAATCGTTGCGCTATACCTGCTCTCACTGAATCGTCTGGATCTTGGTCAATTTTCAATACTTTAACTTGAACTTTTCTTTACAAATTCTTGAATACATATGTACATGTATACATACATACATACATACATACATACATACATACATACATACATACATACATACATACATACATATATATATATATATATATATACACTAGACTGATTCAAAAAAAAAATTTCCTTCTGGATTCTCGTGCTATTGTTGGGCACTGATAAAACAAAATTTCTCTAAAAAGATGGACGCGGTCACTCAATTTTTAGAGGTGGCTATCTCGACTTTTTTGTATTTGAAATTTTTTCCACAAACGTATTGCATTTAAGCATAGTCATGGCTTCGGATTACGGATAAAAATCACATCCAGCAGCTGTTTCGTAACAAAAATAAACTCTAACAATTTGAAAAGGGTGCAATATTCACAATTCAAATCCAGGTAGATCAATAATGGCGTCTATACTACTCTCGTTATTCATGTAGATTTATTTATCCGCATTAACATTTCGCACTTTTTACGAAAAATTAAATTATAAGCTTTTATTCATAAATCGTATATTTACATTTTCAAAATGCTACGCTTATATTATCTTCAAACTCATTTACATTTCTTCCCAGCCATTCTCAAGTTCGTTAACATTTTGGGCAAAACGAAAATGTGCAACGTTGAACAGTTTGTCCAAATCTCTCTTAAATTTACGCTCCTTCGATATTTGTGACGGCAAATTCTTTTTAACTCGATTTTTTAAAAGTTGTTTCCAGACTAGATGGAGTTTTATTGATTTCAAGATTGCGTTATTTAATCGACGCGTTGGAATTTCAGCACATTTCCATTGTTCGAAAATTTCTTTCATCGTTTCGTGTGCACTTCGACGTATGGTCAGTTTTTCTCTGTTATGCTTGTAAAAGAACAAACTCAAAACTTTTCCGATTTTTATCCGTAATCCGAAGCCATGACTATGTTTAAATGCAATACGTTCGTTAAAAAAAATTCAAATACAAAAAAGTCGAGATAGCCACCTCTAAAAATTGAGTGACCGCGCCCATCTTTTTAGAGAAATTTTGTTTTATCAGTGCCCAACAATAGCACGAGAATCCAGAAGGAAAATTTTTTTTTGAATCAGTCTAATATATACACACACACACATATATATATATACATGTATGTATGTATATATGTATATATGTACACACACACACACACACACACACACACACACACACACACACACACACACACACACACACGCACGCACGCACACACACACACACACACACACACGCACGCACACACACACACACACGCACGCACGCACGCACGCACGCACGCACGCACGCACGCACACACACACACACACACACACACACACACACACACACACACACACACACACACACATATACTTTGAGTAAACAGAAAAAAGTCAATTTTTTTGGCTCGTCACATTGGTGTCCCTTACGTCACCGATCGTTAAAAGAAGAAAAAAAAACGCTCAGTACCGTCCCCGATTTTAGACAGATGTGCCGATGGCCAACGTTGCACACATATGACGGGTTCAAAATATCCTTGCCCTATATACGTACGCGTGAGTATGTCCATGGAAGTTACATATCGGAGAAGAAGAAACGAGGATTATCACTCGACCCACCGACCCTGCTCAGACTCCTAGAGCCATATCCGTAAAACGCGTAACCCCGCTCATTCACAATTCGACCGTATGCCGATAAAAGCTCCGTGTCTTCGATACTACGGAGAGCGGATATTTCGTTGCTATTTTTGCCCAAGGTCGTACTTGTATCATGGAGGCCCCGCCCGAGCAAATTTTACAGCCTTACCGATCCAATCTCTTCCAAGACCCAACGGGAATTATTATTCGGTGCCCGAAATATGACAGCTTTTCGAATCGGAGGATCGAAAAGCACGTACTGTATGACCTGGTGCACATACAGTACGCGTATGACCAGGAGAAAAATTGGATTTTTTCGTTGAGCGATAAATGGCAATTGCCTGCAGCTTAAAAATCACTTTTTTCGTATACCGAGTGAACGAATCAGGAACTTTTTATCCATCATTGACTCGTTATCCAATTTGTTTGGGCCGATTTTCCAAACTATGAGAATGACTCGAAAGGTTTTTCCGATGTTTTTCTACTTCTACCAGGCAGGTTTGCAAAAAAATATTTCGGAAAAAGAAGAATTATCGGTGCGTTTAAACGATGCCATTCATAGTTCGAACCACATTGGAAAATTGCATGGTGGCCGTTTTTGCACGTCCTCTTATCACGGGTTCCCTCTCGTGGCCTCTGCTGCTCTATCAGTTCCCTCTTATCGGCGCACAAAAGTAGTCTACGCACACGTGTGCCTGTGTGATGGCCCCAAAAGGGTAGACCAGCCGATAGAACAAAAGGCAATACGCGCTCGTTATTTTTGCAACGCGTATACGCAGGACTCATCGATTCGCGACGATAGCACGAGTTCACGTTAGCGATTATTCCATTTCGCAAATGAACACGCCCACCGCTAAGTGCTTCGGCCCCTCGACGACATTGCGGGGGGCAACATCAACATATCCGGTTTGCGAAAGGCACCGCGGTATTTCGGTCTCTGGCCGACAAAGGCTGACTCAAAAATCGGCCCCGATTTTTCGCTTGCGCGTGAAGATCGAGAAAGAAGCCGGAAGTACAGAGCGAGGGAGAGGGAGGCAGAGGAATTCGGAGAGAGGACGAGAGATACAGTAAAACAGGAAAGTAAAGCACAGGTGTGTATTTGTGTGCAGATAGAGCAGGAACTCTACGCTGAATTCCCAGAGAGTCGCGCCGGCCAGAGAAGCGAACGACGCGGGGCGGGGGGTGAACGAGCCGTTTTCACTTTCAACTCGAGCACGAAGCTACGAGCACAAGTTGAATGCGGAGTTTCGCGAAAGCCAGGCGAATCTCACTGACTCCTACACGATTCTTATATGGCAGCGGGGGTAAACGGGTGCCTATGAAAATCGGCACGGTATGCGATCGCAGCAGACTCCCCGTTCGCACGTTTTCCCCGCAGATTTTGCTCAATGCTCGCGCGCGGTTGCGAAATGAACCACAGACATTTTCCTTCCGCGATTCACTTCCGGTTGATCTAACGATTTTTGGCCGATTTGCTCCAAAGATATCGAACGATTGAAAAAGATTATATGGTTTTGCGAAAAAATTTGGCTCGGGCACGGTCTTCACAATTGAATCCGATTTTCGCCATAAAATCGACGCGATTTCTATGCTTTCGGATGACGCCGATTTCATTGCCGCTTGCGGCCAAAATCGTCCCGATTCACACTTCCGCTTGATACCGCCGATTTTCGCCAAAAAGAATCGGCTCGGTTTCTACTTCCGATGCCGATTCATCGGCCGATTTTCGTGCCGAAAAGGAATAGTTTTTTTTTCCCGGCTTGAGAACCGCTGGAACGACAAATAAAATATCGGAGGTGTTATGGACACGGAGTTGGCAACCGTTGGCGTGGGCCGTGATTACTTTCTCCGACGATTGGGCCCTCGCGGTCGGCGCACCTTCGGCAAGAAAGAACCCCGCTCAGCGACTTGTACACGGCCGAGACTTCTCTTCCGGGTTGAGAGAGTTGGAGAATCCTCCTCCTCCTCCTCCTCCTCCTTTTTCTCGCTCGCCCTGTCTCTCTCACACGCTCCCCAACCCCGCAACCCGCCCGGCGCTATCAACGAGACACCGTGGTATTAGCCCAGAGCAGTCCTCAGAGTTGAATTTTCCTTTTTACCATCTCGTTTCCTCGCCTCACGTGTCTAATTAAATGCATACATTAATAGTACGAAATTGTCTTTTTTTCAAAAAATAACAAAAAAAGAAAGAAAAGAACAAAAAAATTAACGAATTTCCGTAACATCTACAGCCAAGAGTGACGGTCTTTAAGGGAGGACTCCACTGTGACGTACCGAAAAAGGTCGTTTTCGCCGATTTTTTTTCGTCTACTAGATTACTCAGTTGTAATTTGGAGAAAAAAAAGTATGCTATTTAGCGTACATTAAACTTGTTTCGTGTAAATTTTAATTTGAAAAAAAAAAAAAAATGTAATCAACAACTTTATTAAGGTATGATAGAGCCTCTGAATGGAAAATATGATCCAACGGCCCGATCCATAAGTTGACAACGGTGGGTCTGAAAAATCAAAATAAGAAAGTTTTATAATCCATATCAATGTGGTTCTCGCTGTACCAAGCCGTTAAAAAAAATTACAAAATGGCGAAACTTTTACTTATATTCGGAGGCTCAGAAAATACCAAATTTCAACAAAGAAGAAACGGCTACGTACAACGATAGTTACTGCAATCACGGGCATTTTTATGTCTCAAATTAGAATATCGGACAGTTATAGCTAGAGCCCGGCCAGGTCGAGGAAAGTCGTTTCAAGAAAAACGCGATTGAAAGTTTTAGTATACATAAATCGTTGCCCTAGCTGCTCTTACCAAGTCGTCTGTAACTTGGTTCATTTTCAATATTTTAACTTAAAAATTTCTTCACTTATTCTTGAATATTTACCTATACACTTTGGAAAAAAAGGCAAAAAGAGAATCCATTTTTTGTTACCCGGTCACATAGTCAATAGGTTACTATTATTATTGTCAATAATGTTGAAGGATAAGATTATTTATTGTCAATCGTCATTATGACGGCCAACAATGCTGAAGGATATTTATTTATTGTCAACAATCTTAAAGGACGTTGATCTTTCTTCCAGATGTCCCACAGGTTCGATCGAATTTGAAATGTTATAATTCAACAATATGCCAAAATAAAGTAATGCCTGTGAAGAGTTTTCTCACAATTAATCCGAAAAATGTCAACCCTTTTGTGGGGTGGCGCGTTTCAGTGTACCATGACCCGAATGAAAGTCGAGCGGTGCGACGAACAATGGTAAACGAATTCCGTTCACACGTAAATATTACCGAAAAATCCAAATTGGATATTTTCGCAAGTTCCACTAGGTTGTTATTGAGTAAAAAAAAAAATAAAAAATAGTATATGTAGCACAGTTTGACGCGAAAATCGTCATCGACGTTCCAGCAGAATTCGCAATTTTCTATTAAGAAAAAAGCATGCTTGCCTAAATTCCAATATTATTATTTTTTCCATAAAGCTGAGGAGTATCTTTTGGAAACTTCAAAGTCCTATCTCCATCGGGCATTAATCTACATCTATGAAACAAGAAATATACGGATCTTCTGACATCCTTCGCGATGGACCGTCCACAAAATTTCGACCGCATCCCAATAAAGGCTGGAACCTCATTTTTTTCGATTCTCACTCGAGCAGTGCACCACAGCCGTTATTCATCGATCCATCGTGTTTTTTTGTCTCTTTCTCACTTATTTGCTTTCTTCGATCAGAATATAACGCAACGGCGCGGATAAGACGGACCAAAAAGTAGCCTGTGAGAAAGAAAAAGGCACGTCAAGTTTCTCGGTTGTTTCGATACGTATATAGTGAAAGCGAAAGGCTACGTGAGTCAGAGAGACTAGGAAGTGAACGAGACTGCAGCGGTTTTATTTAATAATGGACACGCTATTTGCGCGCGGCTCGGAGGAGGATACTCGGGCTTTAAAATACGCCTCAAGGTTGACGATGATCTATCGAGGAAATTCAAAAAATTTCTCTTTTTCGATGATAGACATACCGAATGGGGGGAAGCCACCTGTAACAGCTTGACCTTGAGGCATATGGTAGAAAAAAAACCTGTTGTTTATTACATCGCGACAAATTTTACCAATCAATGATTTTTTGCAAAAAAATTATTCATAAATAAATCATATATTATGTTTGCATATTTATGCACAGTCGCGTCGTGCAAAAGTTTCGGCCCACCCGATTTTTTTCACTAAAGTGATAAAATATTGAACTCCCGAACTCGTTAGTCATTTCAATTTTTTAAGAGAGCTATGATATGACTAATAGCGAGATATATTATTTTGTTCTGTCGCGTATTATTTGTGTGTAGTGTCGAACGAGTTTCGTCGGTGTGGAAAAGTATCGGGCCGCTATCTTGCCCGGCTTCGTACCAGAGTTTGTTTGCATTTTCTTTCGTACTAGTTTCAAAACATGCGTGACAATGAACAAAAGTCACTGTATTATTTCTACGGCCATGGCGAAACACACGAATATCGAGGTCCGTAAATTCGTGTTAAAACTCTTCAGAAGGAAAGAGTTCTCGCGATATTGCGACTACGTTATCGATTGGGAAAAGTACGGTCGATCGTATTATTCGTGCATATACGTTAACAAATTCGTTGTGTGACAAAAGTCAAAGTGGTAGATGGCGAAAAACTACGGAATACGTTGACAAAATTATGAAAAGGGAAGTGCGTTATAGATTCACGAAAAACTGCTGCAGCAGGCATTTCGAGAGAATCACGTAGTGAAAATCGTGGCGACATTAGTCCAAGTATCCCGACGTCCGAAAGCTTTAGGACTGATTGGACGCATGGTGTGAAAAATAAGCCGCTCATCGGTAGAAAGATCAAAAGATGGTCGGAAGAACGTCAGACGTCCAATAGATACCTACCTCCTTTACCTACCTGATTCAACGTCAGGGATCAAATTCCTACCGTAAAACACGCTGGCGGGAGGCATGGAAGTTTAGGGAGCATTTTCTGACGACGGTGGTGGTTTACTGGTAGAAATTCAAGGCAATATGGACGCAATCTACAGAAATATATCGCAAGACCATATGCTCCTATTTGCAATGAAGGAAGTGTCGCGTGGTTAGGTTTTTCAACACGACAACTACCTCTCAAACATCCATCACGTCTTGTAAAAGATTTTCTTCGAAGACGAAAAGTACGCCGCTTCTCGACTGGCCATCACAATCACCGGACTTTAATCCGATTGAGCATTTGTTTGTGGCAAGATCTGAAAGATCGTGTTGCAGCAAAAAATCACTCTAACAAGACGTAATTGGGGAATCTTTTGCGACACGAGTGGGAAAACTTGCCACAAGAACGGATCTCACAATTAAGACGGAATGACACCTCATCGCGGTCGGTATGGTAGAACAATTATAGATTCCCAAAAATCTCTGAAACGGCTCTTCGGATCCTGTCAAAACTTTGCCAAACGCCGTCAAATAGATAGACGAACAGCTGTCTGCCGCTCAAATTCCGAAAATTTGAGGGGCGGACAGCTGTTCGTCTATCTATTTGACGGCGTTTGGCAAAGTTTTGACAGGATCCGAAGAGCCGTTTCAGAGATTTTTGGGAATCTATAATTGTTCTACCATACCGACCGCGATGAGGTGTCATTCCGTCTTAATAGCGTCCATGTCTCGTCGATGTGCCGCGGTTATCGCTGCTATACGGGTATGTCAACAAAGTACCGAGTCAAGTGAAGAAAGTCGAATCTCGTTTTGTTATTCTCAAACCTTTCTTTTTTTTACGCGTTTCACACGAAATAGTATGTGGCCCGGTACTTTAAACCCTCGTTAAATAAAATGTGATGGACAATCAAATATTTAAGAACAATATCATATGTGTATAATGACTTTTTTTCAAATACAAGCGAATACACGTTTCCTTAACTTATTACATTTTTCGCCTACCGCCGTATTTCAATGCAATATTTGCCTGAAAAATAGGATGGCCCAAAACTTTTGCACACAACTGTATATGAAACTGTTTATATGAACACACGAGTGAAAAATCGCGTTCAAGTTTGCATTTTTGGAATGCAACAGAAATTAATTATTTTTAACGGGTTATGCCTAGTTGTAACAGTCGAAAACAGCTCATTTTCGGGATTTTTTAAGTTATTTTCCTCACCGACTCTAAGAACGTACTTTTGAGAAAAAAGCGTTTTAATTTCGAAGGCCGCTCCGAGCGTTTCGACGGGTCTCAACATAACAGCCTATAAATGTGTCAATTTTGCTCCGATCACCTTGAAATTTTCAAGGAACATTTGTAAGATGATATACCTACTGTCAAAAGATGTTGGTTTTCAAAAAAGTAATTCTGAGCTTTTACGTATTCTTATTAGAAATTGACGACCTTAATTTGCAAAATAAACAACTTTGGCTAATGATACGAATAAAGAAATAAGACACGAAGAAAAAAAAATATCGTTGCATTCCAACGATGTTAATTTAAACGTCATGAATAAAAACCTACAAATTTCTTCCACAAGTAACGCAAGACGGATATTGTTATAAACATTTTTGTAAAGCAACCACTGTCGAGTAAATTTGATTGGAATCTATTGAGAAACGTATTTTTTAAATGCTACGTGACGATGCAAATCGCACGAGCCGGATTCCCTAATCGGTTTATCCATCAATATGCAGTAAAACGAAATTTGAATTTATAATTAAAACGAGCCCGGAACTGGTCGAAATTCCTCAAATTTCAGCAAGCTCTCAACTTGGCCACCTAAATGAACCGGAATCTCGTGAGAAAACATTTGCGGGTTAATGGGAGCGTGACGAACTTTCCCCATTCCGTATTTCCTTAATTGAGGAACATAAATTGTTTTTTTCTCTCTTTCCTATCTTTTTTCGTACGGATCGTTTTTTAAGCTTTTCATATAATATAAAGGGGAAGGAAAAGAGAGAGAGAGAGAGGGAGAGAAGGAGAGGCAGACAGAAGCTGTTTTATCGCGAAGGAGCTCACGATGCCTCTTTGTACATATGCGATTCTTATGGCGAATTATAATTGCCCCCCCCCCCCCCCCCCTCCATGTATTGACGCTTATCTGCCCTCGCGCCGGGATTGACGGAACTATAAACCCGAACGCACAATTACTCTTCCTCAACAATTATTACGAATTACGCAATAATGCATTATATTCATTTTTTTCCTTTTTTTTGTGCATCCGCATCTGCACACGAGTCATTGACGATTGATCCGGGATAATTAGAAAGAAGAGATGGAAATAGCTGCGATAAGGAGGATTCGATTGGTCTCACGCGACGTTTGACCGGAATCTTAATTGGCCCAATTATTATCTCGAAGCCGTCATATAAAACGAAACGCCTTTACTTTTTTTTTTGTAAATCCGAAAATTGTATTTAGCGATGAAAAACCCGTAAATTTGCACAGCTCCCGTATGCTAGTTTATTAATAATAATAACGGAAATATTGATCGAACGTAATTGGAAAACAAAATCGTACGTCTGTAGGGTTTTCCTTTTTTTTTACTCGGAAAGTCTGATCATTAAATGGAGGATAAACCAGCGAGGAAAAAGATAGAGAGAGAGAGAGAAAGAGAGAGAGAGAGAGAGAGATAGTTGTCGAATATCGGACAAGTTTTAAAAAACTAATAATTTCACGGGCCTGCTTCAAGCCCGCGTGTGTTATCGAGGACTATACATCTATACGTGTCTAACGAGTATGACGATCACGGTGCTCTAACGTTGTATAGGTACCTACTTTCTAGCGGTAGCACAGCGCGGCCAAAAATTGTGTACGGGACACGTGTCGATTGGGAAAGGAGGCCGCTCAAATGTCAATTTCTCCCCGCACCTCAAGACCTTACTATCAATTTTTTTTCAATTTTTTTCCTCACCTCTGTCCCCTTCCTGCCCGCTGTTGTTCTACGCCTGCGACGCACCTGGTTAAGAATCCCCCCCTCTTGTAAAAGTTATGAAAATTGGGCCTTTTTTTGATTACTCAGTTTCGTAAATACGCGAACAATTTTTTTTTGAATCTCGATCCTTAGATACTCGTGCATTGTCTTTAATACTTTTTCATTATCGAATTATCATAAATTTATAATTCTTTCAATAATTACGAATGCATAATTCCTTTAATAATTATAAACTTGATTATCAAATTGGTACATGCTATTATTTGATTATGTTAATAATTACATAAAATGATTACACGCTGATTACAGATTAAATTTTTTTTACAATTTTATCTTTTTTTTTCATGACGTTGAAGTTCGCATCGTTGGAATGCGACGAAAATTAATTCTGTTTAATTAGTCAAATTTTTTGTTGCCAATTTAGTCACCCAACAACGATCGAACGTATTATTATTAGAAATTTAGGAAAAGGGAGAAATAAAAAATGATGAAAAAAAAATATTGTTGCATTCCAACGATGCGAACTGCGACGTAACTTTTTATCTACCAATTCTGTCGGTTTTCGCTACATTTTATATACATATATACATACATACATACACACACATAATTTTACACTGTTCCATCATTGTTTACCATCATTTTATCCTCACTGTTGCGAAGAATATTTTCCTGAAAAGTCCATCCAGTACAGGTGAAAATATCATCGACGACATTTTTTTTCCCTCCGAGCTTCGCGTATTGAAGAATTTTGTCTGTTTTTTCTCACCTCGTATGTCGAGAGGAGGAGAGACGGACAGGGGAGGGGGGAAGGCTGGCGTGGAGGGGGGGGGGGGGGTAATATCGCGAGAGATAATTGATAATTCAGGGTTCGAGAGAGACAGAGAGACAGAGAGACAGAGAGAGAGAGAGAGAGAGAGAGAGAGAGAGAAGGAGAGAGCGAGAGAACAGGTCGTTCTCTCGGGGAAGGAGGTTCGCGAAAGAGAAAGTGTAGTGCGCGCGGGCCACAGGTTTGCTCGTGGGACAGGAGAGACTCGTGATGATGGCGCTTCCGCAGTTCGGAGAGATGTTCCAAAGGCATCCGGCCTTGACACGTATAAAAAGAATAAATATGACGGAACGCCTAGCGGCGTTTATTGTATGTACGCGTATAAAAGTACCAGAAATTCTTCGTTGTGCTCGACATTTGTCATGTACATATATGCATGCGCATAAGTGTGCGTACGGGTGTATATGTATATATTGGCATTGCGGCAGCTGTTGGGAATTAATTTTAGATTACACAGCCAGTGGGCGCCTGACTAGGTCAACTTGGTAACATCGCAACGAGCTCATTGTGTCGACTCGATATCCTGCGTGTTGGTGTATACTCGTCGAGACAACCACAACGATAACAACAACAATAAAAACAACAAAATGCTTCCTTCAATAACGGACTACCATCGGAAAGAAGAAAAATAACTCGAATTACGCTACTAATGTAATGGTAAAAAAAAAAAGAAAATGTGGTCAAGTGAATGATCAGGCATAGGGATAGGATTCTCGTCTTGGGAGCCGATAATTAACATTGTTGTACAAGTACAATATAGCGAACCGCGTCCGAAGGCCGTCGACAATTAAGGGGAGGTAGCTGAGTAAACGGCGAGAAAAACAGGTAAATTTCGGGAATTTTTATCTCTAAAACCAATGTTTCGATTGGATCCGGGTTTTTATGTTGGAAAATATGTACATTGAGGTATGTTTGGGCATTTTTTAAAAATAAATTCGTTGACTGGAAGCGATTGAAACGCGATTGTCTCGAAACACAGTTTTCAAATTCGGTGCCAGTTGAATCTCGAAAACGGCTTGTACGATTTTGTCCAAATTCGGATACAATATTCTTCGATAGTTTTACTCGTTTGCCACATAGGATTTTTTTGAAATTTTCATTTTTGACGGAATTGCGACCGTTTTAATTTAACGTTCGTCTTTTGTTCGCAATTTCCGATGATTTTGGATTGCATACAGATTGCATAAAAAGCAATGGTTCAATCAAATGAAAAACCCCTACGTGGCGAACGAGAAAAAACTATCGAAGAATATTGTATCCAAATTTGGACAAAATCGGACAAGCCGTTTTCTAGATACATCTGGCACCGACTTTGAGAAAACTATATGTCTCGAGATAATCGCGTTTCAATCGCTTCCAGTCAACGAATTTATTTTACATAATTCCTAAACATACCTCAATGTACATATTTCTAATGAAAAAAAACCGGATCCAATCGAAGAAATTAGTTTTCGAGATAAAAATTCTCGAAGTTTACCTGTTTTTCTCTCCGTTTACTCTGGTACCTCCGCTTAAAAAAGGTTTTTGCCATTTTTCTTTTAGGAAACTTCATTGTGTTACGGTAATCGCGATAATTCTCCAAGTATTCGGTAGATGCTGTTTTCCTGAATTATTTCGCATCGCTAAAGGCAGGGGGCGGAAGAGAAAGTTACGAAGACGGGACTTTTTTCAGCCTGAATCGCGATAAAACCGGAAAAATATCAATCGGACTTTATTTTTTAATGTGACGGGCCGAAAAAGATCGTTTTTTTTCTCGAGTTTTCATGCCTACTAGATTATTTATTTGAGATTTAGAAAAAAACGGTATGTCATTGAGCATACATTAAACTTGTTTCGCGTAAATGTTGATGTCAAAAAATACAAAATTTATAATTCTATTTAGGTACAATAGAAGCTCGGTATCGATAACTCGACGATGGTTGGTCCAAAAAATAAAAAAGTTTTATAATCTATCCAAATGTAGTTCTCGCGGAATGTATCCGTTTTTCGGGGAAAAATCACAAAATGGCGGGTGTTAAAAAAAAACGTGCAATTTTTGCGAAATTTTTACTTATATTCAGAGGCTTGAAGAATACTAAATTAAAAAAAAATATGGCTACTTACAACGATAGCTACTGCAGTTACGGAAATTGTAGATTTTTTAAATCGAAAATCGGACAATTACAGCTAGAGCTATGATTACGGCCAAGGTCGAGGAAAGTCGTTTCGAGAAAAAAAAAAAAAAAGAATGAACAGTTTAGTAAACGTAAATCGTTGCACTACCTGCTCTCACTGAATTGTCTGTAACTTGGTCAATTTTCAATATTTTAACTTGATATTTTTGCCACATATTCTTGAATATGTATACTTTGTGAAAATGTATAAAAAATCGATTTTTAGACCGGTCACAGCAGTGTTCCTCCTTAATGATAAACAATCGTGCACGTACTTGGTAGGAGAAAGTATTTTTTTTTTGCAGCAAACAAAGAACCGCTTCCATTTGAGCTGGCTGCAATTTTTTTCAAAAAGAACCTCAGCAATCGTTTATACGTTTGGGCAGTGAACGAAGAACCGGATTCTCGTTTCTGTTACGCGAGGAAGGAAAAAAAAAATACGAAAACACAAAAATAATTAAGCTCCATAGACTTTGATGGCGAGCCGATCCTTTTTCCTGTTCCGCGTCGCTCTCATTCGCCGTTGCGTTTTTCATCGCCGCTTTTCCCCGACTTTTCACCGATGGAAGCAACCACGAGGAAGCGATGCCGTTTTACGCGGAACGAAATGATTCCAGATAGCGTGCGAGGCGAGCGCGCGCTCACTTTCGTTTTTCCACGCTCTCAGACATCACCTGTACACTCTTTTTTTTCCGCCTTTACAGAGCTCAACTTCGTCATGTAATACGGATATAAACAGTACTTTCGCGTTTTTTACACCCGGCTGAACATTTTGCCCCCGCCCCTCCCGGTCTTCACTTCGATTTAGGCGAGAGAGAGAGAGAGAGAGAGAGAGAGAGAGAGAGGGACGAAAATTCTCAACAGTCTTTTTCGACAAAAATTAAAACTAAATTGTTCTCCACGTGGCGCGCAAGGACCAGTCCAAAGGGAGCGGAAGAAAGGGGGAGAGAGACAGAG